>CAUYSK010055890.1:0-27220 GCA_963575035.1 Avahi laniger | reverse complement strand
TGATCAAAATATTACATATGAAATTATAAAAGACTGAGGAGACATCCAAAGCTATAATTTGTAACTATCATATTTTCATTAATAAAAATGTCTCAAGTACAGATTGACAGTATGAATACAATCTTGAAAATAAGATTTTATTAATTTATTTAACATTTATTATCTACTTGGTATTGGGAACTTTGCTAAGCACTGTAGATACTAAAATATGTAGAAAATGATTCTTTTTTGTTGTTGTTGTTGTTGTTGTTTTTGAGACAAAGTCTCACTCTGTTGCCTGGGCTTGAGTGCTGTGGCGTCAGCCTAGCTCACAGCAACCTCGAACTCCTGGGCTCAAGTAATCCTTCTGCCCCAGCCTCCCGAGTAGCTGGGACTACAGGCATACACCACTATGCCCGGCTAATTTTTTCTATATATTTTTAGTTGTCCAGCTAATTTCTTTCTATTTTAGTAGAAATGGGGATCTCACTCTTGCTCAGGCTGGTCTTGAACCCCTGACCTCAAGTGATCCTCCTGCCTCAGCCTCCCAGAGTGCTAGGATTACAGGCGTGAGCCACCACGCCTGGCCAGAAAATGATTCTTGTTCTCAAGGTCATCAGGCCAATTATCATAAAATGTGGTAAGGACTATAATAGAGGGAATAGTTAGGAAACTGAGGGAACAAGAGGAGGGACACCTAACTTTGCTCAGGATAAGGATGGAGTATGGGAATATGACTGCATATTTTATACCATAACAGATAAATATTTAACCTTTAATATTTAAATAAATATTGAAGGTATTTTTCTTTTCATTTCTTTTTTCTTTTTTTGAGACAGAGTCTCATTCTGTCACTCCAGCTAAAGTGCAGTGGCGTCATCATATTCATAACTCACTGCAACCTCAAACTCCTGGGCTTAAGCGATCCTTCTGCCATAGCCTCCTCAGTAACTGAGACTACAGGCGGACACCACCACATCCAGCTAATTTTTCTATTTTTAGTAGAGATGGGATGTCACTGTAGCTCAGGCTGGTCTCGAACTCCTGACCTCAAGCAATCCTCCCGCCTTGGCCTCCCAGAGTGCTAGGGTTACAGGCATGAGCCACCGTGCCTGCCCTAAAGATATTTTTCTAATAATTTTTCCTAATCATAGAAGTAATAGAGCCCCAAAAGGCACTTGGAAACCACAAAGAAATATAAAGAAGAAAAGAAGCCACCTGTTAAAAGAAAACTGTTATAATACTATGTATTATTATATTATATATCATTATACTGTGTTATATATGTTATTACACTATATTTTATGCTGTTACTTTTGGCAGCATATAGTATTTGAAATAATAAGAATCATAAAAAAGATCATAGTCATATACAAATTGATATCTTTTCCACTTATCATGAACATTTTAATTATTCAATAGTCTCTGATGACATGCTTTGAAATGGCTACATCATGTGAAATTATTCATTTGTTCACTCATTTATTCAGGTAGGTAGGAGTATCTAAAACTCCTCTTTCCTGACATAATCTGATTAATGCAAGAAGTAGTTACAAAAATACATCCTAATAGAAATAAAAATATCAACTATTTTATATTCCAGGCAAGAGCTTGATAATTCTTTGGGGAAAGAGTTAATAGCAGCTGGCTTGTGAACCATTTCTCTTTTGATATCCAGAGGGACACTCCCACAGAAAGAAAGAAGGCAGGCGACCCAGTTTAATCTTCACATAAACATGTTTGATAACTGACCTCCCTGGTAAATAGACTAATGAGTTTTGCCAAGAGGATAGTTCTTACTTGCGAAATGCTTTGAGCAGAATGTTTGTGATTCAGATTGCCTACAGTAAACACAACCTAGAATCTATAGATTTATGAAGCATGGCTTCCTGGAGAATCTCATCTGTCAGCTCCATGAGGTATATTGTGAGATAACCTAAATGCTCCCTATTGTGTGAAATTATCCGTGAATTTAGCTTAAAGAATTTATCTGTTATTCTGAGCTAGAAAGCACATATTCAATGTTGGAAGCAAGACCTGGGAAACTACATTGGATGTCCCACATCTTCCCCTGCTTCATTTGTGCCTCTTAATTGCTTGTATACTTGAAATTATTAGTAAAGCTTGATAGTGGGTGAGATCTCTGGTTCGTATGAATATGGTTTGACAATCCAACCCTTTGTGTTAGCTTACCCCTGGACCCCAACCAGTTTCTGTGATAAAACTGCATTGAGGGCATGATTTGGACCTGAGTCTCAATTGCAAGCCTCTTATTCCAGTCCCACATCTGAATCTTGGTACTCAATCAACTTAGCCAGCCAGCTGTCAGACAGAAAGTAAGTCCTGCCCCTTATGTGCTTGTGCATGGAAGCATGATTTAAAGGATGAAGGGACAGAGCCTATCCCAGAGTACAAGAGCTCAGGTGGGTTCAAGAGAACAAGAGAAGATGTGATATACATGAATAGTGACTTTTTCCATTTGGGTTTTATTCACTAGTAATAATAATAATAATGCATGCCTTTTATTTACTATATTAGCTGCTTCTCATCTCATTGTTTGCAGAGGCTCAAGAAAGTAGGTGGAGAGGGTCTTGAATTATTCACTCCAACAAGATGCCCATCTTCTGCCTTGTGACAGGGGAATCTCCTCCTTTACAGAAATGTGAGGCAAGGTTTATGAAGGTTGTCCCCTAACTATTTGTCCTTTCAATAAGTAATTATTGAGTGTCTTCTATGTACTAGGCACCAATAATGAACAAGGCAGATTCAAACGTTATTTGACTTAGCTACGATTATTGTAATTAACCGTCCACCATCTCTGAGTTTGGAATCTTGTGTCTTCTACCAACACCCATGAACTTGGCAGACCAATGTTTAACTTCCAAGCAGGGTAAAATATCAGACACTTCTATAATTTCTGACATTTGGTGCAGATATCTTCTTTCATGACTTGGTGGCTTGCTCTTTTACTCTCTTTGATTTTCCTGTGTGTTTTTGTTTTTTGTGGGTTTTTTTGTTTTTGACAGAGGTTATTACTTTTTACATAATTCATTATATCTATGTTTTCCTTTGTGATTCATGCTTTTTGGTGTGTCCCGTTTAAGAAATCTTTACATATCCCAGATAGTCTCATGTGTTATTTTCTGGAAGCTTTATTTTTCAACTTCCACAATTATTAGGTCTATAATCCACCTGCAGATGATTTTTGCTTAATAGTGAAAAATAGAATCTTCTTGTCTCCCCTCCCCTCCCCTCTTCTCTACTTGTCTCCTCTGCCCTTTTGTTGTTGTTTTTAATCAGTCTTGCCTAAAGTTTGTCAAATTTTTACACCTTTTCAAGATCCAGCATGTACTTTTGTTGATCTTTTTTTTATTATATGTTTGTTTTCTATTCTCGAACATATGGGGATTTTTTTTCATTATTTTTCTTATTATTTTCTTATTTGCATTGTGACCAGAAAACATATCACAACGTATCTCTGAACATATCCCTGACTTGCTTTGTAGCCTCATGTTAGATCAATTTTTTTAATTATTTGTGCTTGAGAAGAATGTAAATTTTACAGTTGTTTATTAGTACAGCATTCTATACATATCCATGGGGTGACATTTGTTAATTCTCTTATTCAAATCTTCCATAGTATTTTTTTAAAACTGATTCTCAATTATTGAAAGAAGTATGTTAAAATCTAACAAGTATTGTTTGAATTTGTACATTTCTCCTTGTAGTTCTGTCATTTTGCTGTGTATATTTTAAGGCCATGTTATTAGAAGCACACCAATTTTGTTTTGCCAGTGGTTTTCATACTATCTCCAGATCCCTAGAGACCACCCTGTTTGGCTGTTAAAAAGTGGGACTCTCCTATCTGTACTTACTCTTGAGCCAGACACTGCTGCTTCTATTTATTTTAATTGTCGGTGCTTTTGAATAATATTTAATTTGAACAGTTTATTCTGTAACTTAACACAACTGTTATGTATACAGTTGGAAGCTACTAAAAGTATTTTTAATAATGAAATGACATAATTACATTTATTTCAGAAAAATGACTTTATTACACATAGAGGATAGGTACAAAGGAGCAAACAGAGAAGAAAGCTAATTGGGAAGTTATGGAAATTTTCCAGGTGAATGATGATTATCAGTAGGCTGAAGTTAGAACACAGAGGTCTTCAAAATATTAATAAGATGATACTTTAAACATTTCAATAACTCACCATAGTTTATTCAATTTGTATGGTAAATAAATTATTATAGTTTATGTATAGTTTATTCACCATACTTACTCAATTGATGTTAATAAGAGTTTAAATTATTTTTTTCTTAATAACTTGAAAAGAATTTGATGGATAGCAAACAAAATGAAACTGAGCAAATAAGTATATAGTATTTCAAATGTGGGAACACATAAATTCTTTTATTTTAAAAATTTGAACACTTTTTTTCAAGATTTCTAAATAGTGACCATTAAGTATGGCAGAGGATGACCTGGCTATTTCTGACTTGGGAAGAATTGTTTCTTTGTCATTTCAGCATTCTTAGTTGTCACTTGGTGTTCTATGTTCTTTTGCCGCCTCTGAATCTTCTTTCTGCTGGGAACAACTACTTTTATGATGCAAAGGATTGGACCTACGGCTGAAAAAGCCAGATTAGTCCAGCTTTTCCATTAGGAATCCCTGTGAGTCTTTCTTCTTCCATCAGAAAGGTTGTCCTTGCACTTGGCCTCATTCTGCCACTCTCTACAGGTATTTGAACTTACCATGCTGTTGACTTAAATGGAGGCACTAAAACGCCGTTAGTAAACTTTACAGACTTTTCATTCTTTTATAATCAGTCAACTGCAGGAGTCAAATGATTTTTTTTTTTTTCTTTAGGAAGGGGTGGTCCTTTTTTTCCTCCAGAGAATTATTTAGGACATTGGTTTTCAAACTCTGCTCTATAAAGACACAGGGGTTCTGTGGCATTGTTTCAGGGGTGACTCTGATGGAAGAAATAGGGATGACCAGAAGATTCCCTTAGTCCACCACCAAATCCAGTTAGAGGCATCGTTATCTTTGGTTAAACCTGCAGAAATTCATTTGAAGAAAGTTTCTTCTTAATAAAAAAATAAAAAAGTTTGAAAAACCCTTTTAAATCATTTAAATCAATGGTAAGCAATCTCTGTTCATATATAAACACATTTGCCATGGGCCAAAATCATGTTAATTCTGGTGTTTTTCTTGAAGGCTTTTTGTTTCTTTTTCTTTATATGAGTGAAGAGACTATGGTTGATGGATCAAAGATCCAATCTTGAAGTTAGGCAGGCCTAATGTGTGTCTGTTGTCACTCTTCGTTCATTTAAGAACACAAAACTGGATTCCTTATGTTCAATTTTAGCAGAGAGGTTTTAATCCCTACGCCCCATACCCATACTAAAGAGGTAAGGATCTGTTGAGAAGATGTACTAACCATGAGGTCTCCAAGTGGAAAGTGGTCATAAATATGTTAAAACTTGTCGTTTATAATCTCTTTCAGGAGTATCTCATGTCGTTCCTTTGTTCTACTAGTACTATATAAGAAATATTCCTTCTTCAAGGTAAAAACTTAGTGCCAGTAGAAAGAAGATAATTATCAGCATTGTTTTTGTTTCTTAGGCTGACAAAAGACTAGCTGTTGTGTATAGTATCTCTGAAAATAGCCAGCTTGGTCATGTTTCTTTATCATGAATTTACAGAACTTCTTTGATAATAAACAGTTTGATATCTAGAAATTTGATTACTTACTGTGAGCACAGTAAAGGGGTACCCTCACGGCTTGTAAAATAATACTTTTAAAACTGATGATGGCAATATCAACCTAGAAATATCTGTGTTTTAGATGCGTATAATACCCTAAAACTTAATTTTAAATCTGCATTTATTTGATAGATTGTACATGAGATTCAACTTTTCACCTTATGTTTTCTTTAGATGTAGTACATAATAGTGATAGGGATGTTTTATTTGCTTACTTGCCCAGGTGGCTGTTTGCCAGCAGAAATAGTAAACTGATACAGACAGAGTGCAAAATGAGAAACAAGCAGTGGAAAAATGAAAGAAATGGAAACTGCTGAAAAGAAACAACAACAGAAAAATTGGAAAGGAATACTAGAGGCCAACAATGTAACATGAAAAAAAAATATGAAATGAAAAGGAAAAGGAAAGGAAAAAAAATCCCCAAAATGCTTTGGGGAAGGAAAGAAATGAAAGGTAGAGGAGTTATACATTAGAGTTGGGAGGAGGCAAAAAAAAGAAAAAGTCAGAGACAGCTTTATGGGGCTCATACAGATTGCTTAAAGATGTTTTTGCCATTTGTTAAATTGTATTGTACCAATTGAAATATTTCTATTGTTATATCAAATTAGGCTAATTTTTTAAAAACTAGATCTATTTTCTTCCTTTTAAATCAAACTATTCTCCCCCATTAACTTCATGTTACATTTCCCTTTTGTTTCTAGAAAGACAATGTCAGGAATAAATGAAATTTTAAAATGTCTTAATGGCATTTTTAGTACCACATAACCTCAATTTTAGAATAGTGGCCATAGTTTTTCATACCTTCAAGTTTAACTTATTAAAAGTTACCAAATGGTTCTAGTCAATCAGAAATGAGACCACAATTGCTAAGTAGTAGCCATCATTAATAGATTATTTTACTTTCTGTAAGAATTTATTATCTAAGACTCATGTTGGCAAGAAGAAAAACCTTTCTTATTTTTATAAATTACTTGTTAACAAAAGCTTTACTCTTTTTTTCCTAAATAAAGCCTCTGGCCTTTTTCATTTCTGTCTGTTCTATAACATAAAAGTTGGATGTTGTTTGAGCTGTTCCCTATTCAGAATTTTTGCATGTTAGTTGCAATTAAATATATTTCTTCTCTCTTCTGAATTTTCTTGGGAAAAAATATATATATATTTCTTGATTTTATACTGAAAAGTTCTCTTCCTGACCTGCCTCCTAATTAAGGTAGCATTCATTCCTTTAATAAATATATTCTAAGAACATACTTCCCAGTTGTGCTATATATAAAAAATACAGAATGAATGTAACATTAACCCTGTTTTCAAGCAGCTGAAAATTTATTGCTTGGGAAAAACAGAATAAAGAGAAATTCCATGGGGAATCAGTGAAGATTTCAAAGACTATGTGAGCTTTGAAGTGGGTCTTGAAGGCTGAATAAAAGTTCACCTAGTTAAAAGGACACATGATTTTTGTGAAAAATAATTTGTGTAAGCATTAGAACTTGCTAAGCATCTAGAAAGAGGCAAATAATTAATTTTAACTCCCTGACTTACTAGTTAATTGCACAACAGTGTCTTTCTAGCTTCTTCGGGGCAGAGGTATTTGTTAACTGTTGTATTAGAGTTTAGTCAGATAAAAAAATCCCTGTAAATAATGTAAGGGATTCATTATTGGAATTATTAATAGATCTTATTCAACTGTGGGAGCTGTTGGGTAGTCTACATAAGTCGGTAATATTGTGCCCCTACTTCTGGTGCTAGCCTTGAAGTGAGCAGGGCCAGCAGTCAGCACATGAGGTGGGAGAGAGTAAAGACACATTGGAACCCATGAGGACAAAAAGAAAACATGTCGCAAAGCTTCCAGCTTTGATGATGTGGCTAATCTACAGAAAAGCTAGTGCATTCTGCCATGGGGCTGCACAGGAACCTGGTCCAGAATTGGGAGAAGCTGAAGAAAGATCCTGTGATTCCTGGAGTTGCTGTGGGCACAGCTGCTGTCCTCTATCTACCGGTTGAGCCAGTGGATCTGTAACAATATGTGTGTACACTAAGCTACATGTACTTTCAAGAAGTTTTGACAATTATATAGGTAACAATATCAAGATATAGAACATTTCTATTCATCCCAGAAAGATTCTTAGCACTTCTTCAGAACCCATTCATTCCCTTTACCAAAGGCAACCATTTTTCTGATTTCTTTAAGCCTAGATTAGTTTGCCTGTTCTCAAACTTCATAAAAATGTAATCAAACAATATGTACTCTTTTATCTGGATTTTTTTCTCTCAGTGTAGTGTTTTCTGAAGTGTATTCCTATTATATCTGAAATTTACTCCTTTTTATTGGGAGAGGTATGGAAGCAACATCTTTGCTTTGGGACTTACTCCCATTGTTTGGACAAGAACATTTACTTGGAAGTGCTTGAGTAAGGATGGAGGCCACTGTATTATCTCTGTAAGAGATGCCTCTTTAGAGATATTTTTTTTATCACTCCTTCACTTTAGGGTGCACAATCTTTTCAACCCTACAAAATCCAAACTGCTGAATTTTCAGTAGGCTTAGATTATAATCCATAGGCAGAGAGCGTTCCTTCACAGAGCTGTGTTCCTTCCATCTCTGTGTCCAGATTCCCCGGATTTTTCCTGAGTTTTCTCTCATTAGCATACTAACATTTTGAGATTTTCCTCTAGTTATCCTAGAGTTATATAAACATTGTTATGATGTAGTCTGTCTTCCAAGATATCATACACAATGATTTTATTAAATGTTTTGGTATGGCATAGTAAGGGTCACTGGCCATACTGGAGTTCTTCAGAGAAACAGAATGGATAGGCTGTGTGTATGTGTATATGCACACATGTACACAGTCATGCATCACTTAACAACAGGGATACATTCTGAGAAATGTGTCTTTACACAAACCTAAATGGCCTATTACACACCTAGGTTGTATGCCTGTTGCTCCTAGGCTACAAAGCTATACAGCATGTTACACTACTGAATTGCTATAGGCAATTGTAACACTATGGTAAATAATTGTGTCTCTAAACATAGAAAAGATACGGTAAAAATATAAAGATAAAAATGGTACATCTGTATGCACTTAAACCATGAAGGGAGCTTGCAGGACTGGAAACTGCCCTGGGTGAGTCAGTGAGTGACTGGTGAGTGAATATGAAGCCTTAAGATGCTACTGTACACCACTTTAGACTTTATAAATAGAGTACCTTTAGGCTACACTAAATTTATTAAAAATTTTTTTCTTTCTTTCATAATAAACCTTAGCTTACTGTATCTTTTTTTACTTTATAAACATTTTAGTATTTTTTTAACTTTTTGACTTTTGTTATAACACTTGGCTTAAAATATAAACACATTGTACAGCTGTACAACAATATTTCCTTTCTGTATATCATCATTCTATAAGCATTTTTCTATTAAAAAAATTTTCTTGTTGTTTTTAAACTTATTTGTTAAAAAGTAAGACAAACGCACATTAGCCCAGGCCTACACAGGATCAGGATCATCAGGATCACCGTCTTCCACCTCCATGTCTTGTTCCACTGGAAAGTCTTCAGGAGCAGTAACACCCATGGAGTTGTCATCCCCTCTGAAAACGGTGCTTTCTTCTGAAATACCTCCTCAAGGACCTGCCTAAGGCTGTTTTGCAGTTATTTAAGATTTTTTTGGTTTTTTTTTACAGGAAGTAGTACACTCTAAAATAATGCTAAAAATATAGTATACTAAATACTAGGCAATTGGAGTTTTTCAGCTCTATTATAATCTCATGGGACCACTGTCCACTGTTTATCAAAATGTTATGTGATGCATGACTTTATATATAGAGAGAGAGACTGATTTATTTAAGGAATTGGCTCATGCAGCTACGGAAACTAAGTTCAAAATTTGCAGGATGGGCTAGCAGGCTGATGATCCAGGGAAGAGCCAGTGTTGCGGTTCAAGTGCAAAGGCCATCTGCCGGAGAATTCCTCCTGTTCCAGGGAGGTTAGTCTTTCATGCTATTCAGTTCTTCATCTGATTAGATGAGGCTCACCTGAATCATGGAGAGAAACCTGCTTTACTCAGTCTACCAATTCAAATGTTAATCTCACCAAAAATACCCCCACAGACACACCCAGAATAATGTTTGACTGAAATATCTGGGCACCATGGCTCAGCCAAGTTCAACCAAAAATTGGCCCAGCCTTCACACCAGCTTTCTAAACTGTAGTACTTTTGACATTGCCCTCTTACTCGCTTACTAAGCTAGTTCTACATTTAGATTCTGCTAAATAAATCCCACATGTGGCACCAAATTCAGTATGCATTAAGACAATTTTTATTCTAATATCACAGAGAGGAGATCCAAAATAATAGGGACTTAAAGAAAAGTATGGGTAGGCTTCCTAGAGTTATCCTGGCAATCAGTAAATTTCCAGACTCCACGATCATCAGGGATCCAGGCCCAATCTTTGACCTCGCAGTAGAGAATAACTATTCCAGTGTTTGCTGTTTTATCTGCCTTGCAACTAGTAGGACAGGGAGTGAAGGAGCGTGATTCAACATTACTTCTCATATCTCATCAGTCAGACTTAGTCATATTACTACCTTATGGCAAGGCAGTTTGGGAAATTAGCCTTAGCTGCCCAATTAAAAATCCCATTACTGCAGAAGGAAGTGAGAACAGATATTGAAGAATAATTAGAAGTGTCTGCTGTAAATTGGAAATTCCTTGATCAGGTAGCATTGGAAGATGCAAAGAGAATGAACAAGAAAGTCCTTTAGCAAGAAAATGGATTTGAAGGATTTTACAATAATCATGAAATAGATGACAAAGTCCTTAACTAACTGAAGGGGCAGGGAATAGAGATGTGGTGAAATTTGCAGATATTTTCCAAAGAATAGAATTGCGTGATCGGCTCTGGACTGGGAAGGAAAAGAAGGTGTCAAGGATAAGTGTGATTAAGACCATGAGTCATAGAGCTGTATTGTCTGGATTTTAATCCTGGTTTGGACACTTTCTGAATGACTTTGTACAAGTTACTTAACTCTCTTGGCTTAGTTTTTTCATCTGCAAAGTGAGAGTAGTAATTCATGTCTCAGAACTTAATTGAAAGACCTAATGAGGTAATATCTATAAAACACTTAGTTTTAGAAAAAAAAGAGTTAAACTAAAAATAAAATTTTAGGGATAATTGATATTTATGGATATAAAAAAGATAAAAGGTAGATTAGAAGGCTAAAGGGGGACTTCATAGAATTAGGAGATAAACAAAGAAAGAGTAGTGTCTAGGAAGCCAAAGTGGGAGCAAGTTTCACAAAGTTGAGGATGAATGGCAGAAAATAGGCTTTTTAATACAGACTGGTTGTGTCCTTATTTTCTTGTTGAGAAAAACAAGCTTCTGAGGAGAACAGTATTTTTATCTACATTTTAGAACTGTGAAAATGAAGTATGGTTAAATGAATTACCAAATTGTTTGGAATTTGAAATAAATACCAAATTATTCCATATTATTTGAAATTTTAATGAATTAACTACTTCTGAATTTCTAACCCTTGAGTCTAACTGATTAAAATTCTTCAAAACTATCATTTAAATGCCAGTCTGTGATGAAGATATTCAAATTACGTCTCTGCGTGAGGTATTTGTTTTCATCTACCTCATCATAAATGCTGTACAGCAGCGCTTTAGTAGGTGGGGTTGTATGCTCCACAAAAGGACGAGTAGCCAAGATACTCGGTCATTGCTTCAGATCTATTAATTCTTAGTTTCTTTATGCTAAAAGTGCCTAAAGGTACATAGTTATTTTTTACCTTCAATGAGTATTTGAGACAATTGGGATGATAAAATATATGCATGTGGTGTCTTATGTGTTATTGCCCCAGATTCCATACTTATTTTAGCAGTTGTACAATTTGCTTCAGGGTGTATAGCAGTGGTAAAGCTTGCAGTCCTTCTCCTGTATTAGATTAGGTGGCATTCTTTGTGCTACATTAATTAGCTGTGTAACTTCAGGCAAGTCAGGGTCTTCGTGATGCTTGGTTTGATAAATCGGGTCTGACTATTTACCTTGTACATCTCACCTCATAAGGTTTTAAGACTCTGTAGATGAAGGGCTTTTTAAGTAAAGCACCATATAAACATAAGATAATATTATTAACTAAGCTGATCATATGTCCTACACTCAGTTAACAGAAATCCACGTCTTATTGGATTCCTGGACCAAATCCACATTCCCTTTTATTCAAGAAGATTCTATTCTATTCTAAAGAAAGAGTACAAATTTTCTTATGGAGGAATATGTACTGTGTGTCTAATGTCCTCTGGAAGCATTTCACCTTTTCAGTTTGGGACTTAGTTTAACTGTCATTTGGGCAATGAGATAAATAGATGTGACCGTCATACATTTTTTTACATTATTAATTGTATAACTGTTTTTCTTTTCTACATAAGTTGCAAGTAGTCTTATTAAAGTAGGCTTGTATAGGATATCTGGAAATATTAATTGAATATTAAATGGTCCCAATGGACCAGTTCCAGGATTGATGCTCCTCTGCTTAAGTTTTTAAAATTACTACAAAGTTATTTGATTTAAAAAAATATATATAATGCTAGAACTTCTAGGGGGAAAAGCCTGTAATATTGTGGCATTGAAGGAATCTTCAAGTCTATCTCACTTGATTGCTTCCCTTTGCCCATATTTACATCCAATATAATGGTACTGTTGTCTTGATGCTTTAATTCTGAGGGAAGGGACGTGAATAAAGATGAGTAAATATATTAATCATAGTATTGTTTAGCTGTAATCTTAATTTTTAAAGATCACAGACATCCATGGTTCCTTTATTTCTGCACCAGAAATTGTTGTAGGCGAGACAGTGACTGTAATTTCAAACTTGTTACAAGGATGACATGAAAAGACTTTGTTTATCTCCTGATGGTAAGTCATGGGGAATTAAAAAAAGGGGGAAAAAAATCACTCTCTGTTTTGGTCAAAAGATGGCACTGTTGCTGTGCTGATTGTTCTTTTCTGCACTTTGGATTTAGTCCTTTTTAAATGCAGAAAACAGTTAAATTTAGTGATCTAATTAACACTGACCCTCCCAACAGAATGCCAAATTTTCTAATCAAGCACCAGAAGAATGGATCAGAGAAAGGGAATTTATATTTTTCAAATGTGTGAGATTGTTTTAATAGCTATTTATAAAAATATCATTCTATGTTTGAGACTCAGAGATTTGCCATAGGAAAAATAGGACACCCTGCATTGTGTTTCAAATTTTGGTTAAGTTTTGAAATATTCTTTCTTTGGAACTCTGATAGCTGTCAGGGCTTCAAAACATTTTAGGTTTTGTTTGTTTTAGTTTTTCAAGGTCATTGAACTTATGCTATCATTAAAATAATACTTTGCTTTTCTTTGAAGTATCAAAGTCAAATAATTATTTTCATTTTCCTTCTTCACTATAGTTTACTGGTTAATAGCTGGAAGGTTTTGTGAACTAGTCTGGATATGTAAAGGTGGTCTTTCTTCTTGTGCTGGGAAAGCAACATGTTCTCATCTTGTTTCTGAGCCAACGTCTTAAATGGCTCTTGAGGTTTGATTCTGTTTTTCTCTAAGCAAATCTTTCAAGGATGGAGAACTTCAGTGAAAGGCAATACATTAAATTTTGGGAAAGACAGAATGAATGTCTCAAAAAATGGCTTTATTATTGATTGTACAAAGTTTTTACTAAAAATACACACAAATCAAAACACTTTTGGGTTACTGGGGGGGAGGAACCCTTGGTGTGTTAAGAGAACACAAAACAATCCAGTTTTTCTTCTTACTTCATATTAGAATAAGAAAGCACTGGTGAACTCTATCATATAGACTGCTTATTAGTAGATTTGCCTATCTCATGTTTAAATTAATGTTAACATTTAAGTGATTTACTTGTAAAAAGTAATCAAATTAAGCTTTTATTGTATAACTATGAGGCTAGTATTACATATAGATATATTACAGAAGATATTTTATGTAGCTTTGCAATGTACCTCATTTGAATCTAAAACACAAGCCCAAAATCTTATTCAAAACCTTCAAGTGCAGATGTGTTTTAGAATTCAGAAATTTTTTTTATTTTAAAAAGGTAATAGAATATACATTGGGTATATGATAAAACCCTTCCTGCAGTAGGATCTGGAGCAATAGTCCATAATCAAACATATTAATGCTTTTTGAGCAAAACATATGAATAATGAAACCACATGAGGTAAGTCTCGGTTATAAATGGCCATACATCGGTTTAGGTTAGATATTGAGACCAAAGGAACCTGCCATAACTTATTAAAAAAAAACCTGTAGGTTTCTGAGCTCTTTGATTTCACAGTGAAGCATAAGAAATAGTAGACCTGAAGTATCACTCAAGAATATTCTGTGAACTGCCAAAAATCTATCAAGCATTTTCTGTTTGTAAATGAGGAAAATTTAACATTATGTTCTATACAATGGTTTATTTTTTAAGAATATGTTTTATTTTGTTTTTAGCTGCTTCATTGACTATGTGGTTCAAACACAAAATACATTTCAGCCTATTCCATTATACATTGAAAGACAACCAAAGATTTGGGGAAAGTCGTATAGCTAATATCTACCATTTAACAATGGGATATCTGGAATACATTCTGTGGCAAGAAAGCTATCATGCTTTCTTTCTTAGGAGTACTTGGGGTAAAAACATTTCCCACTGTATTTTATGCTATACTATTAATCAAAATCAACTTTGTTTCCTACAGCAGTGTTGTGAGAGAGAATCTTATTTCATATTTCAAGTAGAATTTAAGCCTGATCAATGCTTATGTGGGAGTCTTCTGAGGGGAATATATATGTTTCATGTATGTTATAAAAAAGTTATATTATTTGGCAATTCTGCTTCCTTTAGAAGTACTTCCCCCCGTGAAGACAAGTTGGTTAATGAATACAAAAATACTGTTAGTTAGAAGATATAAGTTCTAGTATTTTATAGTATAGTAGGGAAATTATACTTAATAATTTATTGTATTAATATATTTCAAAATATCTAGAAGAGTTGTAATGTTCCCAGCATAAAGAAAAGATAAATGTTTATGCGGATATATTTCTCAATTACCCTGATTTGATCATTGCATATTGTATACATGTATCAAAATACCACACATACCCCCAAAACATGTACAATTATGATATATCAATTAAAAAAAAGAAGTACTTCTCCCAGCTTTGCATTATAGTTGAACATTTTGTACTGAATAATATATAACACCCAACATAATGTTTACTAGTTCCCATTTCAGAATATTAGTTTAGCATTTTACCTAAGCTGATCAAGTAATACTTTTGCTTCTACTGTAGTTAGTCATGACATCTTTTTCTGACTTCTACTTTTAAGTATTATTAGAAAGCTCACTGTTATTATTATACTTCAGTGGTAAATAATGTCAGTCTTAATACAACATGATTTGTAGTAATTCATGCAATATAATTAGTGGTTATAGCACAGGAGAATAATACCACATTACTCAGGATTTTGTTAAACCATAAAACTTAGAGTCATTGAAAAGCCAAGGGGCCATGGCTCATTTAAAGAAGGTCAGCAGAGGATACTATTATGCCAAAATGAATGTTGCTTAATTGCTTGTTTAGTTTTTCTTCCTTTATTAAACAAAACAAGAAAAACTTTGCATGGCACAGAAATTTACACAAGCATAGAGAAGAATCCTTTTGCCTTTCACCAGAACCCAAATCCAACCTATCTTTTTTTTTTCCTTCTCTAATCCTGATTTGTCTTTTTATGTCGTCAATACCACAGCTTTGCCAAAGTTTATTAGTATTATTCAAGTTTCTCTAATTCCTAAATGTCTTTACCCCTCCACAATTTTAAGTTTCTTAGTGCGTTAGTTAAGACCTACTAAGCAGTGTCTTTCTTCTGTTCTGATTGAATCATTTCTCTCCCTGAAACAGTCCTTCTTGCATTTCACTGTCTGTTATATAAATACGTATGCAGTTCTCTGTTTATGATTTGGATGAAACCTATGACAATAATTACTTGTTTTTTGTGTACTATTTGAAAGTATGTGTGAATTGTTATGGAAGCAGATGATTTACCCCAACTAGAGACCTCTTTAGTGGAAAGGATACTACATATTTAGGTATGCATATTTTAGGAGTATATTAATTTTCACTTAGTATATAGCAAAAGACATCTGTTAATTTGTATTAGAAAACTAAGACCAAAAGTATTGGTCTTTAAATCATTGAATTAATCTGATTATGGAGCTGTTGAATGTTCTAGCCTTTACAGAAACTATTATGTATATTGATAAATTCTAATTATAGAGATCATATTATACTTCCTACAAAGCTAGTGGTAGACCTCAATATGGAATGGTTCAGTTCATGAGAAAAATGTCATCTGTGGCATAAGATAATTCTCAGTATAGAAAAATCCTAGCTATAAACCCCGGGAGTGAGTTCTTGCAGATTGCCTGCTTTCCTTGATCTTTGAATACAAATTTATGGTGTTTTCAAAATCCATAACTATAGAAGCAAAAGAATAAAAATGATATTTAAACAATAACCAGCAGTTGCAAAACAGTAACAACCATTTGACAGAAATTCCTAACATTTCGCTCTAGGGTTTTGAGATTAACTCAATTTGTTAATAAAGGCTTTGTATTACCACACACAACTTTTTTTGTTTAGAAATTAATGTGGGCAGTTGATTTATACTGACCTAATTTTAGAAAGATAAATTATGAATGTTAAAATGAAAACAAAGCAGAAGAATCAGCCAACATTGGGAACATTATTAATTTAATTTAAATTAATTTAAATTTGCATTAAGCCAGGAACATATTGTTTGTAAATGATGAGGCTTCTGTGTACTTTTGTACAATTTTAATGAGGAAGAATCATACTTGATTAAGCATTGGCTTTGCTAATTGAGGAACTAGGACCAAAATCAGTCCTTTTAATGGGAGTTTAAAAATATCTGCATTGAAATACTGCATTTATCCCTTCCACAATAATCTAACATTTGTAAAGAAAATCTTATACTTATTGCTGTGTAGCCAGTAGACAATGATCCAAAATGAGTGTAGTTATAACTTATACAATTTTAGTGTATGCCTTAGTGTGTTGCTGTCAAAACACCAAAAAAGCCGTCACCAAGTGTATATTAGTTGTTCCCTATTGCTGCTGTAATGAATTACCACAAACTTAGTGGCTTAAAATAACACAAATTGTTACCTTTACACTGCTGGAGGTCAGAGGTCCAAAATGGGTCTCATGAGGCTAAATTCCAGGTGTTGGCAGAGCTGTGTTCCTCTTGGAGGCTTTAGGGGAGAATCAGTTTCGTCACCTTTTCCAGCTTGCTGAAGCAGCCCACACACCTTTGCTCTTTGCCTTTGGCCAGCAGTCCTGTCACCTCAACCTTAACTTCCACCACCACATCTCCTTCTCTAACTCTCCTGCCCCCCTCTTTCACTTGTAAGAACCTTTGTCATTACACTGGCCCCTCGGATAATCCAGGATGATCTCCCGTCACAGGATCTTTGATTTAGTCATATCTGCAAACATACTTTTGTCTTGTAAAGTGACATGTTTCTAGGTCCTGGGGATTAAGATGCGGACATCTTTGGGTAAACATTATTCTTCCTACCATGGGGTGTTATCCCTGAACATTTCACATCTCTGATGTCTAGATAGGAGTCTTTTTATTTTTGTGGGGGATATTTAGGGGCAGTGAAAAGTGAGGAGAAGATACATATAAAAAATTTTTTAAAAAACTAAACAACAAACACTTATGGGTAAGTAGACCCTAAGTGGTAGACACTCCCCAAATATTTTTTATTCAATAAATGAATACATGGGAAGTATAGAAATTCTGGATATCATAAAATTTTAGTTATTTGGGACCTCAGAGAATAAATTTCCTGGAGAGATTATCCCTTAACAGTCAAAATTTAAAAAATATATATATATAACTAACCTCCATGGGAAAAGTTCTGATATTCTCATGTCAAATCTCCCCTTTAATTTGTATTATTATGGAAATAAAGCTCATGGGTAAAAAATTAAAAATATAAATGAGCTTCTAGTGAAAGGGAACTTTCCTTTGCCATTCCTCCCTCTTTTACTCCTCAGAAGCAATGACTTCTCTTTATTTTTGTTCCTAATTTGTTCTCAGGTCACCCTCAAATCTCTAAATAATACGTTTATCCTTTTTAAAAAATGTATCAACTTTACACATCGACTACTGACCTGTGGCTAGAATTTGTCTCACTTCCACCACCCTGTACCCTGTAATCTCACACTGTTCTGTTTCTCCCTCAGTCAACTCTGAAACTTGGTACTGTACACTCAGATCTATGTTTCTTGTTCTGTTAGTGGTGGAAAGTTTCTCTTATACTCACTTCAACCTTTATTCTCTTTTGAAAAATAATTCGAGAAGTATCTCTTGGTTTCTCCTTTCATACAGTAAGAATATTTACTTGTCTACCCTGCCTTCCATGTCTCCCTCCCTTCCACGTCCCAGTGGCTTACAACTGTACTCGTACTTTTACATTGTCAAGGTTGATAGTATTCTTTCTGAGATTTTGTAATCTGCTCTGAAACGTTACTAAAATCATCCTATGGAGTGATTTTGAACATTGAAGACCAATAAATGGTGTATATTATTTACTTCTGTAAGTATTGTCTATTGCAGAATGGAGGAATATATTAGAACTACATTTCCTTCTCTATTAGTTCAATGTCATGATCCGAGTGCCACTGAAAGGCACTCCCTTCACTGCTTTCCTGTGTTGCGTTCACTCTTTTCTGGGTCACATTTCTTCTCTTTCTTAATTTACCTCTCATTTTGCTAGAGTTAAAATTTCTGAGTCATCAGATATTTGCAAGTTTCTGTATTCCTCCTGCATATTTATCTGATGGGTTGACTGCAAATAAGATTCACTTTAAATGGCTTTTTCCTAGGATTTGGAATGTACTACACTACTGATACCAGTCTGATTCCTGAACTCTTAATAGGTGACCCATTTTTCTCTCTGCAGACATTGAGCATCTTCTCTTTATTCTTAAAATCCTAAGATTTAACAGTGATATATCTAAATATGGGTGTTTTTCATTTGTTAGAGGGTTGAGGATTTTACAGTTTTCCACGAGACCCTCTACCTCCTCTTCCTCTTAACTTTCTGATCTCATCACAGACTACCACCCCCGCTCACCTTGCTCCATCACACTGGCCTCGTTTTCTTTGAACATGCATCAGGGTCTTTTCACTGGCCATTCCTTTGGCGTGGAAGGCCCTTCCCTGGGTTGTCTGCTTGGGTCACTTCCTTACTTCCTCAGGTCTTTGTCCAAATGTCACTTTCTGAAATGGCATCCTATTCTGTCTGATTTAAAATTGCAATCTCCCAGCCATCCAAGCGTTCCTAATCCTTTCTTTCTGCTTTAATTTTCTTCATAGAACCTATCACTTAATTGCTTCCTAAGTAAAAAATATATACAAACACACATATGTATATGTATGTTTATACATATATATCCACATAGGTATATATATTATGTGTATACATATATGTATTTATGTTTGTATATGAATGTGTTTACATATTAAATATGTAGGTATATACTTTGTATTAGTTTGCCAAGGTTGCATAACAAAATGCCACAGACTGGTGGCTTAACTACAAAAGTTTATTTTCTCACAATTCTGAGATAAAGGTGTTGTTGGCATTACTTTCCAGAAAGGCCTCTCTTGGTAGTTTATAGATAACTATCTTTACCCTGTATCTTCTTCATATGGTCCTCCCTCTGTAACACTGTAGCCAAATTTCCTCTTGTTGTAAGGATACTAGTCATGTTGGATTAGGGCCCACCCTAATGAACTTCTTTTAACTTAGTTACCTCTTTGCAGATCCTGTCTCTAAGTATAGTCACATTCTGAGGTACTGGGTGTTAGGATTTAAACAGATGAATTTTGGAGGGACACAATTCAGCCCATAACATATTTACTTTTTCTATTCTATATTCCCTAGCTAGAATGTAAACTTCATAAAGGTGAGGGATTTTTTTCTTGTTGGTCTGTTTTGTTTATTGATATATACCCAACACCCAGAACAATGCTCAGCACATAATAGATGCTCAATAAATAATAATGAATATGCTAGCCTCTTGATAAGTTCTTTCAATCTGAAGAACTCATGTTTTTTCTTATCTCTGAACAATTCTTTTATTATTTCATTAATTCACCTCCCCCTCCTTCAATTCTCTATAATATCTTTCTAGTGTTAATTGAATTTTGGACCTATTTGATTAATCTTCCCTGTCTCATTTTCAGTGAATCTGTTATTATTCTACTTTTGGGGGGGAGTTTTCTTTAACCTTAATTCCAAATACTTTTATTGAATATTTTTTATTTTGGGAAATATATTTAATTTCTAAGATCTCTCTTCTTGGTCCTTTTTCATGGCTTTCTGTTATTGTTTTATGGTTGCTATATCTTTGCTGATCTTTCTGCATTTATTAGATCTTATTTCTCTTTTGTTCTCTCAATTTTTTGTTTCTTCCTAGGTCATTTATTTGTTATTGTTTATTTTGTCCTTTCTCTTCCACATTGCTTAAGTATTTTTCATCCTTAATTATCTTGCAATCCTTCGTTATACATTTTTATTTAATAATGAGACAATAAAAGTACTAGAGGTTTATTTTAAGGGTGAGACCTTTTGCCTGTTGATATTACTTTTTGATCAGCTAGCTGTTACTCTGGGGGCTTTCTTCAAGGTATAATGCAGAGGTCTTTGATTTAGGGACCAACACCTGCAGTGGCTGCCTTAGGTCTCCACAAATGGGTTATTCAATTTTCTTAGATAAGAACTTTTGACCTGGTTACCCAGCTTGCAATGTATGGGAGAATGGAATCAATCGTTTCTTATATATGCATTCAATAAATATCTTTGTTTTTACTTTCACTTCCATTGATTCAAAGACAACATCATTATTCTACAGTTTACCCCATCCTCCTACTTTTAAAAGAACAAAACAACCAAGCAGTCAAAAACACACTCTGTCTTTTCCATGTTGATTTATCTGATTGTCATTTTCTCAATCATCCAGGGATAAGTTAGAAAGAAATGTAATGCTAGAAAACGTCTAAAGTTATTGCAGTGTGGGTCAGAGTGAGGTTAGCTTCAAGTGCGTAATCTTCTTGTACTCAGACCCCCTAGTTTCCTTTTAATGTGCCTCACTAACCTGCATTTTTCTGATTGCATACAGGTCTGCAATTAAGGCCTTACGTCCTGGAGGTCTACTCGTGTACTCTACATGCACACTTTCCAAGGCAGAAAATCAAGATGTAATCAGTGAAATTTTAAACTCTCACAATAACATCATGCCTGTGGACAGTAAGGGAATAGCAAGGACTTGGTCCCAAGACTTCACATTTGCTCCCACTGGCCAGGAATGTGGGCTCTTGGTGATTCCAGATAAGGGCAAAGCCTGGGGCCCAATGTATGTAGCCAAATTGAAAAAGTCATGAAGCACAGGAAAATGGTAACATGAATTTTGTAAACTATGTTGATGTGTTATTATATTTATTTTTCTGAACTCACTACGTATTAATATTTAAATAATTATGCAGTCACTTTCTCTGGGTCTGTTTGAAATCCTATTTATTTAATACTTTAGCATCTCAGAATCTAGACTTGAGAATCAGGTGTATTTTTTTCCTAGAAATATATCTGTTGCAGTGATTTAAGGTGGTGCAGATGGTGTTTGTTGTGTATAATAAATCTTCTGTCTTTTACTTGGCATTTTATAGTTAAATTAATCAGAATACATGGTTTAATGCATAAAATGTTTAGAACTACAGTCTATTTGTGATGTTGGTGCTTTGAACCTTTAAAAATGCACATTTGTCATGATTCTTACTGTTTTCATCTTTATCAAGTATATAGATTTGTCAGCCCCCCCCTCCCTTTTTCTGTAAGAGCTGATTGGTATTCTAAGACTAACTTTTTAAACAGATTATTTCTAGTTCTAACAAAATGGGTTTCTTATTTGTGAAGTTGTTTTCTGTTAAGGACTATCTTCTGTTTACTGCAAAGGTCAGTGACTCTATTGACACCAGCTTTATTTCCCCCACTTTTTTTTTTGTACTCACAAATACAAATTGAAAGGCTAAATTATGTGGAAAGGCCTTTAGAACAGCAGATTCTCACGCACGTGTTTGATTTTCGACATTCAGCTTATAGAATAATGGAGTCTATCCAGCAGGCTATAAAGCAAGTACTTGAAACAAAACCAAAATGATTAATAACTGCAATAACTGAACTATATTTAGAGAGTTTTGTTACATAATTGCAGTCGTAATGAGTGCTAGAGAATCTGATTATCTTACAGTTGCAATCTGGAAGAGCTTTTTATTTCACTCTGTTATAAAATGTTATATGAGAGTATGATGTCACATATTAATGCACAAGAGGGAGATGCCTAATGAGAGTGGATTATACTGTTACCAAAACCCAATACCATACTAAGTGACTTTCCCTGTTTACTTATATCCAGGGAATATTGTGTATACTTCTTTATATGTATTTAGGATTTTAGCCTCAGTTTGGCATCATGCATTTTCTCCAGAAATTACTTTACTTAGAGTCCAAACATATTTTTCCAACTATTTAAGAAAAATTATGCAGCATACTTCAAAAGGCTATATCTACTTGGAAATTAGCTTTTAAAAAAAAACTCTGTTTATAGAAATACTAAATTCTGCTCAAGCCAGATACTTTTGAATTGCTCATTACATTCTGTACATTTAGAGTAAAGACTATTTGCTCATTAACTATTCTTTGTTTTGCAAGCATGTGTAACTGGGTTCCTATAACTGGAAAGTCTCAAGAAGAATGTTTTTTCTGTACCTTCATTCTATTAATCATTTCTTTCTTTATATTCAACCTGTATGTTTAGAGTAAAGCTAGTTCTCTTGGACCCAATCAAATATATTCAGTTCATATAGAAGGTTAATGATGATGGAAAAGATTTTTGTTGTTTCTTTGTGTTTTTGTTTTGTTGTTTGTTTGTTTGTGCTTATTGGTTTATTTTTTTAATTTGACATTTTGTCTTCAGATACCATAGGTTTAAAAAGTGGATTTCTTCTGTATAGGTTAATCACAAAGTAAATTTTCAATATACTTTATTGAATGTCCTTATTTTCCCCATATAATACCATGAAGCTTAACCTGAATACTTGGTGTGCCATTGGATTAGACTTTCCTATGATTACTGGAAAATGCATATATGTATTTATATATATTATGTATATCATTTTATTAACAATAATTATAATGAAAAGCTAACATTTATTAAACATTGACTATTTGATTAAAAATTCTTTATATATATTATCTTTTTTGATCTTTAAAGCAAATTCAGGAGTGAGTATTAAAATCCCCTTTTGTGACTCAGAAAACTGAAGCTTGGTGCTATTTGTAGCTTGCCAAGGCTGCACTGGTAAGTAAAGGGTGGAGGCAAGATTAAAACTGACTCCAAAGCCCAGGCACTTCTCCCTACACTGTGCTGTCTCACAGAGTGTAGGTAATAGAAACACTCAGGATTAACAACTAGTTTTACCCCTATTCTCCATTGTTCGGTTTTTCACTTTTATGCAATTACCTATTCCCAGGGCATCAAAGAATTAATCAATACTTGGGAAAAACCCTTTGAATTAGTTCATGGCATGTTCTAAAGGAGTACTCTTGTGATTTTAATACCCAGAAATCTTCCTTGGAGGTATTCTGTGCCTTCCTTTTTCTGCAAATGCTGAATTGAAGAACAGAAATTTGGAGCAGATTTGCAGTGTCAATGGAAAAGCTAGGAGTAATTGATATTACTTTTTGTGGCCTTGAGTTACTTTCAAAATAGATTTATAAAAATTTAGGTTGCTTACCAACACATTAACTTTTCCCTGCCATCAGCATGCTGAACAGCTACTAGTTTCAGAAATAGACTATGAATATATGTAATGCATTTAAATGGTTTGTACTGAATTTTTAAAGTATCAGATATTATCTGTGGTTTGAAATCAAAGTAGCCTACAGTTCTTTATCTTATTATATATATCCCTATAGCCTTATATTCAAGATTGCATATTACTCCTTTTGCAGTATGGTGAAAGACAATCCTTTCACATAGTGTGGGTAGGTATAAAATAATATTAATAGCTACCTGAGTACTTGTTACATGACTAAATAATTACAAATCTAATAGACCCTTATCAAAGAGGGCTTTATGCCTGTGAGATAAGCATCAGATAGTCTGCATAGATTAACACAATTTATTTGGAATACAACAAGAAAATTGGAACCAATAGCAATGATTTTATTAGATGCCAAGAAGTCCTTTGATGCAATTGAATGAGACTACTTGTATTATGTGTTAGGTAAATTTGGCTTTGGGGACAAATACAGCAGATAGCACAATTTATTTTCAACACTCTTATGTGATTCAAATCAATGGTTTACAATCTTCCTTTCCCTACCTTATTGCTGCAATGGAGAGGGAAATAAGGATGATGCCCATTACTGATGTTACTCTTCAGACTGACGTTGACTCTAGAATATCACACAGATCCCGTGGGCATTTCAAGAATTTTCAGATGAAGGTTCACAAGTTAACTAATGTATGCAGATATTCAACTACTTGTGCTAAAAGCTCTAACAGCATCTGTCCTGAAAACATTAAAGATAATGTCAGAATTTGGAATGGCTTCAGACCGTAAAGTCAATGGGAAAGAATCTTGACAGATACTATTGTTTAGTGTGTGACATTTAAAATAAAATAAAAAGTTTAAAAGAATTGATATGAAATTCTCATTAGGGAATGATTAAACAATAGAGTAAAAAAACATTTAAAAAATGACCTGTAATTCACTGCTAAGTGTTTTAAAAATAAGTTTTATTAAATCTAAGGAGGAAGAAAGCCTGGTAGAGCTTATATACTGCTTTAAAATTTAATTTTTTAATTCATCTATTAACTTCATATCTTTCTGTAACTTTTCACAAATGAAGAAAATAATTTCCTTAGTCATGTGAGACCATATGATCATGTTGAAACCCAGTGAAAGCATATGCTGCCTTAAGAAAAAGACCGTTTGTTCCATTGGAAGCTATTTAATGGTATACGTCATGACTCAATTAAGCTTGCTATGGCTTGTCAAAAGGAATTTTCCACTGCACATTGCTATGGAAGAGCTTATTACACACAAATAACTATACAACCTAGCAGAATCAACAGACTAAAAGTGTATAGTCTATTGAAAAACAAGAAACAAGACCATAGCACCCAGCTTCTTCCTAGTTCTTAAGAACAAGTAGAAATAGAATTGCAGATATTAACAAAAATAGACAAAGAGGGATTACCAGTGGTAAAAGGAAAAAAGGGACTGAGTTTATGTCACCTTATAATTAGTAAATTATAGAGAAAAAGATTGGTCAGTTATTTATCTGAACAAGGTGTTAATAACCTTTCCAAATGATAAACCTTTCCCCACAAGTCTGTTAACAATAATCATTGGGGTGAGGGACAGAGGAATGAGAGGACCGGAGGTCTTCTGCTGGCTCATGAGTTGATGTTAACAGGGAAAGGATTACTATGGGCTCATATCTCAAAGCTGCCAACTTTCAAGAAAAGGGAAGGAGGGATCTAGTGGTAACCATTAGCTCTGATGCCACTGGAAATTGTTCTGTGTGGTATCTTTAACCATGAATAGCCAACATAACTAGTTATAAGACATTTCTACATGATAGACATTCCTCTTGAATTGATCACAAAAACTTCAATATAAGTCCTAGATTATAACAAATGTGTTCAATAAACACAATAAACATACACAAGTCAAACTACCTGTGTTCTTCAATAAAAGATTGCTTTGTGTTATATCCTACTACAAGTAATTTCTGTTAAATCTTCTATGTAAAGCTGTAGCTATGCCCTTAGATGCATTATTTTCAGCTACCTATTAAACCTAGTCATATAGAGTTAACACAGTAGATTCTTTGTCCATCTGATATTATTGAGTTGGCAGAAGCAATTTGGTATAATTTCAGAAGAGATAATTTTCAAATGAGGAAATGTCTAATTGGAATCTAAGACATCATTCTGGGCCTATATTGAGTCAGTCAAGCTTATTTCAGGAGCAAGAGACACTATGGTAAGGCATGAAGGGTTTAGTATGCACTGCCAGGAAGCACATCACAACTCCCAGTAAAGGTGAGGTGTTCATCTGTCTGGTCACACCCTGCATTCACTGAGGACCTTAGTCTAGTCCGTATCTTCTCTATCAGAGCTTTTGCTACCCTCCAGGCAGAATTCAACATCTTTGTGGAAAACCTATCCAGTATTCTAGCTTCCTGGTTCTTTGATTGCCTCTCCTTCAAAGGATTTTGTCTCCATTATCTTTAGCAATCACACTCCTGGGCACTCCCTTGAACCTGGCTTTATCTAGAGCCACACTCCAATGGACATTTCTACATGATGGAAATGTTTGATTTGTTCTATCCAGTGTGGACAGTGGTAACCATGTGTAGTTGCTAACTACTTGAAATGTGGCTAGTGTGACTGAAGAACATAATATTTAAATTTTAATTAATTTTAATGTAAATAGCCAGACTGAATCATATTGAACAGCATAGATATAGAATTTCTCCATGTGAGAAAATTTAATCTCATGAACTCCTATTCTTCAAGTTTTATCACTCTCTCATTTTTATTAAACTACAATCCAATTTCCTTTTTTTTTTTTCTTTCTGAGACAGAGACTTACTTTGTCACCTGAGCTAGAATACTGTGGCTTCAGCCTACCTCACAGCTACCTCAAACTCCTGGGCTCAAGTGATCCTCCCGCCTCAGCCTCCCCGGTAGCCGGGACTATAGGCACACACCACCAAGCCTGGCTAATTTTGCTATTTTTAGTAGAGACAGGGTCTCACTCTTGCTCAGGCTGCATTTTCCTTGATGCCTATAGTTTTTATTTTTATTCTTTTTATTTTTTTAATTTTTTTTAAATTTCAGCATATTACAGGGGTACACATAGTTTAGATTACATTATTGCCTTTGCCCCACCGGAATCAGAGCTTTAAGCATGTCCATCTCCTAGACAGTGCACACCACACCCATTAGGTGTGAATATACCCATCCCCTACTCCCCCCTCCCATCTGCCCACACCAGGTGAATGTTACTACCATATGTGCACAAAGTGTTGATCAGTTAATACCAATTTGATAGTGCGTACACGGGGTGCTTGTTTTTTCCATTCTTTTTTTTGTTTTTTTTTTTTTGAGACAGAGTCTCACGTTGTTGCCCTGGCTAGAGTGAGTGCCGTGGCGTCAGCCTAGCTCACAGCAACCTCAGACTCCTGGGCTCAAGCGATCCTACTGCCTCAGCTTCCCAAGTAGCTGGGACTACA
>CAUYSK010055888.1:0-12091 GCA_963575035.1 Avahi laniger | reverse complement strand
TGCTGTCTTGTTCCAGAAAGGTGGTTTACAGGTTTATAACAGGACAGAAATTAAAACTGAGGCAAAAGAAAGGTAGAGATAGGGAAGCGCTTCAGGACATTGTCTGGGCAAGGATTTCTTGAGTAATACCCCCAAAACAGGTGACCAAAGCAAAATTGGACAAATGGGATCATCTCAAGCTAAAAAGTTTCTGCATAACAAAGGAAACAACCAACAGTGCAAAGACAATCTACAAAATCCTGGAAGACATTTGCAAATGACACATCCAACAAGGTGTTAATATCCAGAATATATAAGGAACTCAAGTTTTTAACATGCTCTTTTGACTCTAATTATGTCTCTTACATATTTGTGGGCTGCACATCTACCATTCATATCTAAAACTACCACTGTCATATTTGTTCGAAATCTCCAGTTAAGGAAGTATGTACAAATTCTGAAGCAGACCTGCATGTTGTCTTTTGGATAATTTGGGACTCACTTCATAACTCACACACCAA
Source organism: Avahi laniger (assembly GCA_963575035.1). Lineage (NCBI taxonomy): Eukaryota > Metazoa > Chordata > Mammalia > Primates > Indriidae > Avahi > Avahi laniger. The sequence goes on along the minus strand of CAUYSK010055888.1, from coordinate 11,591 downwards.
ATGTTTTACTTGGATTTCTATTTGGTTTAATCAAAAACTATTAGTAACATCGAGAAGGTGATAGGATGGGACCATTTGTCCTTCCTACCTGTTATCAGAAAAGCTTAAAAATTGATAATAGTCCTTTAGAGTTTCAGATTGCAGAGTAGTACACTCAGGTTTTACAACATAAAATTGTAACAGAAATACCACACAAAATATCTGTATTAATTGCTTCTTCTTTGGAGGCTTTTAAAATGACGATATCATGGTGAATTATGCTCGCAATAGAAAGATGGTTCATTTATAAAGTTCACATAAATGATGCATTAGGAAAGGGTTTTTTGTTCCAGTTGATAAAAGTTAATCAAATGCAAGATGGCATAAAGCAATTCAGCATAAATCTTCCACAGAGTACTGCCGAAGCCTCCCGTCTCCCAGGTAGGGAGAACATTTATCTGACTATTTCTAAACTGTCCCAATAAATCTTTGATTAAGAGAACCATATCAAAGCAGCTGGCTAATGACTTGTTTATCATAACTGTTCTAGTAAATATATTATAAATAGCATCTCAACTCTTCAATAGCTTGAAAGAAGAAACCTAAGCGAGAACCACAAATAAGTCAAATGGAGAAAGGATTTGTCCTAAATGCAGTTTTCTCTTAATATTAGAGAACTTGCCATCAGGCAAAAGAAGAGGAAAATAGCAAGAACAGGTTCTGCAATGCTTTCAAACCACTATATTTTAGCTCCTTTAACACCTACGTTGAATATCAGATTCATTAATAGTGGTGCTTGTAAGCTCATTGACAAAAGATCTATTACTATTGATTTCAGATACTGTCCAAAGTCTGAAATGCTGATTCCAGAAGATAATTTTCTCTTCCTCTACGTATATATTCCTAAAAGAGAAAATGAAACTGAGTAGATGCAGCTACTCATTTACTAGATAGCTAGTAAATGGCTATTGTTTGAGGACAGACATGTCTAGTTCCACAAACAAGTTTGTTCCCCAGACAAGATTGACTTGTGCATGTTTTTGTCCTTGACCACATGATGCCAAATTACACGCTTTAAAAATTGCTTAAATGAGTGTTTTGACATAATGTGTGCCCTTTCACATGTGACCAATTGGAGTGAACTATGCCCATGATATCGAGAGAAAAAGCCTATACACTTATTAACATTCTTTTAGAATTAGAAACATACAACGTATCATCACCACTTATCAAAACATGCCCGGCAATCAGAACCTATTTGACCACTTTCCTTTTCTTCTTCTCACTATGCAAATACTCGATCCACATATTCTCAGTGTGTTTGCTTATTATAATAGCTACCACTTATTGGAGGCTTTTAATGTGCCAACTCTGTTTAAGACTTCTCATCTATGATCATACTTAAGCCACACGACAAATCTTAGGGCTGGGAACTGCTGGTTCTAAAGATGAGCAAACCAGGACTCAAAGGGTTTAAGAACCTGAGTGAGGTCGCACAGTCTGTATGTGACTGATCCAGAAACAGAATCTAGTGTTGTCTGATTTCAAAACCCATGTTCTTTCCTCATCTTCTTTCTTATTAAATACTAGAGGCACTAGGTGGTAAGATTACCGATTCCGCATATAATGAAGTAGAGCAATTAAAAATTCTTACCTAGAACACTAAAATTTAAGGAGTTGAATAAAATGCCTATTCTTAAAACTTGAAAATTTTGGAAAAATTGTAATATCCCCTCAGATCACCTATTTTTTTTTCCTTAGGAGAAATATACTATGTGCAATCCGTGGATTCAAACAAGATGGTCCTAGTACGTAGCCCTAGATTACACAAAAATGATCTTACCCAGGGCTCAGTCCTGCCCAAGCATTGAAATCGTTTGTTTAATATGAAAGAAAAATGATAAATCATTAAATCCTCTTAACACCTGTATTTCATTTATTAAGCCACTTTTCTTTGCATGTAATGTACTAAAAAAAAAAATGGTTCTTGCTTTTTGAAGAGGCCTAACTACAGGGGCTAAAGGACCACGATAATAATAAAAAATAAATACCCTTATGTGTATTTATTTTTGTATTTATTATACACCCTTATGTGTGTGGCATAATTTGCAGAATAATAAAGTAAGTAACATTACTTACCTATCATATTTATAGTAGTTTTACGTATCTCTGAAAAGCAAGATAACATTTCTCCTCTTTTCTTTCTGCTATTGTATTTAATTAAAATGTGAACTTTTCTAAATTGACTGAGTCACTTGGCTCTGCTGTGTATATTTCAGACTCCACACGTAAATTCTTTACCAGATTTCCATTTGGGGAGGATTAACCACTTTGCAATCTAATTTCCTTCCAGCAGAATGTCTCTGGTTCTTTGTTAATATTCAGGGGGAAAAAATGAAATCTCCAAGAGTCTAGCTTTTTCCACACAAATGAACTCTCAAGATAATCTTCTTGATTACTTTCTCCCTGCTATCCTCAGGAGAGTTTGTGTATGGGCAATTTCTCCTCAGATGGATAAAGACTCTATCTTATAATCTCCCATCAGTCCACCCTTTACCACATAATGGCTTGTGCAAGATTTCATCAGACAAATTCAGATCTCTAGGTCAGAGTCATAGTCCAAGGGACTTTTCTCTCGGACAAGAATCGGGGTTAATGACTTCAAACTTCAATCTCATTGCTTTGGGGTGCTCGACTGTTGGTGTTGGAGAGCCTTTAGAAATCATTTAGGTCAATGCTCTCATTCTTCAAGCAATGAAACTGAAATCCAGATAGGTGAAATAAAAAATATCACAAATGATTTAGTAGCAAAACCTGGACTAAAACCCTAGTAACACATATCCAGTGATTTTTCTACATAACAGCACTGCCTCATACATACGACTTTTCTCATTTTTTAAATTTTTTAATATTCACTTTTAATCCACCAAACTACATTAACTGAACACATACTCCTATATTTCATTAGCACTGGGATACATTTTTCTACTTAGTAACACTTCTAACAAGGATGAGTCTAAGAAGCAATTACAGTTATCGTTGTTTTTAGCTGAGTGTCAGTAAAGACATAAGGGTAATTAACTATTCATGCACAATCTTAGCTGACATTCTAGGAGCAAAACTGGACTACTACAACCCCTCAACATTTGGTTGTAAAAGCTCTTTAACAACTTTTGAGGAATTAATATAAGTCTGGCTGTTGAGATTAATTGACTTTCTCTGATAAGAACAAGAAAGATCCAGAATCAAAACTTACAGGATGGGTGTTCGCAGCTTGAAAGAAAATTCCCAAAACCATAGTGAAGTGTTCTTAAATGAACCACTTGCTCTTGATAGGACAGAGAATGAGATCGTTGGAAAGCACAGGCAGTAATAACTAAGTTGAAAATTATTCAAAATAGTCAGAATCTGCGAAGAAGATTTAGGGCTATCTTATACAGTTTATTTTGCTCATACATTCCATTTTATATGTATGTAAAATGTATACTCGAAATATCAATAAATTTAAAATAAAATTTTTAAATCAAAGTTCGATTTTCAGTGTTTTTTTTTCTTTTTTAATGGTACATGAAACAATGAGAAATCTTACAGTTAATGGTGCTATAGTGTAAATACTTGGCCCCTCCAAACTCACGTTGAAATTTAATCCCCAATGTGGCAGTGTTCAGAGGTGGGGCCTTTAAGAAGCCACTGAGTCATGGATGCCCTGCCCCCATGAACAGGTTAACCCATTCAGGGATTAATGATTTAATGGATTAATGGGTTATCATGAGAGTGGGCTGGTGGCTTTGTAAAAAGAGAGACCTGAGCTAACACACTCAGGCCCCTGGCCATGTGATGCCCTGTGCCCACTCAGGACTCTACGGAGTCCCCACCAGCAAGAAAACCTCACCAGATGCACCCCTTGACCTTGGTTGTCTTAGCCTCCATAAGTGTAAGACACAAATTCCTATTCTTTATAAATTACTCAGTTTCATATATTCTGTTATAAGCTACAAAAATGGACTAAGACAATGGCAACTTTGATTTAACAAATAATGCGTGTGCTTAGTTTCATGTTAAGTATGGACTGGAGAAAAAGTCTAAGTCATATTCTCAATCTTAAAACAATTTCCTAATCAGGAAAGAGGAATCCAACTCAAGGAACCCTTAGAAACTCAAATAAACCATAAACAAAAATTAAATTTCATGATAGTGATTGTGTACACGCTATTCAGCAAAGAAAGCGTGTTGAGGGTTGGTTTCCTCATGCAGTAAGTAAGTTATCAGCTGGTCCGTGAAACTTAAATTGGGTTTCAACAGGCTGAGGGAATATTGGAGGAGAAAAAACAAATTCTTCTCACCAGCCAGGTCTACCAAATTGTCTCTAGGATGATGGGTTGACTAGGGTTGCTATACACCATCACAAAGTGTGTATGCCGCACAAAGGCACCTGGCTAAGGGAGGGAGAGAGTGACGGCTAAAATCCAACCCTTACTGACGTATCAAGCCAAGCATCCTAGCAGGGAGATGCAATGGTTAAGGAAAGCTGTGTCTTTATAAAATTGACCCATCAGATGTGCTGGTAAAAGCTTAATACGACAGATGTTACAGTCAATCACCTTCCCATCCATCAGGAGGAAAAGGAGAGTTTGTCGCAGGGGTGTGCGGAGCATAATCAAAGGCTTAGCAGCAGGAAGACACATTGTATATTCACAGGATGGTGAAAAGATGTTCATTGGGCAATAGAGGAGAATAAGATTGGATAGCACAGAATAGAGTTAGATTATAAAATGTCTTGAAGGCACACCCTCTGACTGGACTAGCTTGAAGTATGAAATTGGGGGCTTTGATTTATTCCTAAGAATAATTACTGGAACTGCAAATGAAGCCCAGAAACTGGAAGTTGTCTGATCAACTCTGATGCACTCATAGTAGCACGGACTGGTCACAAGGGAGAAAAGAGTAAGCGATTCTTAACCATTTGCGCTTATCTGTGGTACACAATAAGGAAGCATTTTAGGCTTTGAGTATGGGAATGATATAATAAAAACAACGCTTACGGGAAAATCATATCACAGCACGGGGGCAGGGGGATGACGAAGAAAGAGCCAAACTGGAGTCAGGAAGATCAACGCGGCTATACTTCAGAGTCCTAACCAGGGCCAGGCAGCGGCAAAAGAGGATAAAGATGAAGAAAATGGGCTAATGATAATTTCTGTGTTCCCATTTTGATTAAGAAATCATGGCGTGACTAATAGGGGAAGCGAGACTGATAAGGGTTGAGAAAAATGAGGAGAGACTATTTACTAAACTAGACAAGCCTCATGAGTGTTTCAAAGGTCTATGACAAAATATCTCTTTGATCTCTAGGTAAGAAGCTTATTTCTGTGCAGAAACCTTTTAGTTGAATTAAGTCTCCTTTATTTATTTTTGTTTTATTGTATTTGCTTTGGGCGTCTTAGTCATAAATTCTTTGCCCAGACTAATGTCCAGAAGAGTTTTTCCTAACTTGTCTTCTAGAATTTTTATGGTGTCAGGTCTTACATGTAAGTCTTTAATCCATCTGGAGTTAATTTCTGAGTATGGCGAGACATAGGGATCCAGTTTTGTTCTGCGTGTGGTTGTCCAGTTTTCCCAGCACCATTTGTTGATCAGGGCGTCCTTTCTCCAGTGTATATTTCGATCTGCTTTGTCGAAGATCAGTTGGTTGTAGGTGTGTGGTTTTATTTCTGGGTTCTCTATTCTGTTCCATTGATCTACGTGTCTACTGTGTAGTCTACTATGTGTCTGGAATAAGGCATCTGAGTAGAAGGCACTGGAACTTAATATACGATAGAAAGATCATACTACCACCAAGGAACCTGTCGATAATGGAAGCTACCACCTGACAGGATGAAGTACTTCAGTCTCTCCCAGCCTCTGCTTCCTTACCTATAACATAGGGACAATTGTTCTTTCCTCATGCTGGTTCACACCACATATGAACACACACACACACACACACACACACACACACACACACAGTCACACATGGGATCTGGAAGGAAACATGTCCCACCAGTATCAATGGTAACATGAGGAAGAGAACAGGAGTGAGCACTCCGAGTTTTATTGTTAACAATTCTGTTTTTAATAATATTTACAATGTTCATGTATTAACATATCACTTTTTAAAGAAACCAAATTTTAAAATATCTAACTCAGAAGATTACCCTGAAGTGGCAACAAAATAACGTCTGTTCCTAAACTGTGTGACTGAGGGACACGGTCAGACCTGGACAGTGGAGAATGTTGTCATTATTTCCACGGTTGTTGCTGTCGTTGCAGAAGAAAAGACAAACATCCACATAATTCGTAAGAGCACAACCAAAGGAAAGTAAAAGCACAAGCGCAGTTAGAAACATAAACGAGCTATACTGAAACATACCTGCTGGGAAGGCTGGAAAGTGGAGACAGGCAGGGTGGAGACCACCTGGGACGGCTCCATGGAGAAGAAGCAGATGGAACAGAGAGCCGAGGCTGGAAAGAGAGGCAGTTTGTCAGCGAGGTGTGGCATGAGAATTGTAGAAGTGATCGGAAGAGCTGGAGATTTAATGATGCCAACCTATCTCAGGTCATTCTCAGTTTCAGACCATGTCACAGCTTTTCTCTTCTGCTGTCCAGAGATCAAGCAGTCAATGAGAGAGGTCCCTTATGGGTCCTCCTGGAGAGGCAGGGAGAGAAAGGTGGATGTATTTATTGGGATCGGTCAGCTGACAAGAGGTGAGTGCTTCCTGATTCATCTAGCTGATCCTCACGCCCATCGTCCCCTCGGGCGCGACAGCAGCACCTGCTTGTCACAGAGCTCCAGGCACCCACCATGTGGCCGCGCTGCCTGCTCCTCTCCTTCTCAGAGAGGTCCTCACAGGAAGGCCAACGTGGTAAACATGGTCTCTCAGTATCAACAGGGGACTTTGGGTTAAGACACAAAAGATGATCTTGGTGGGTGCAATTGGAAAGGCAGGTTAAGGCCAGATTGTGAAAATGCTTGTAAGTCATTCTAAGAAGCTTAGATTTCAATCTGTAGAAAATGGAGACCTACGCAAGGATTTGATCCAGGGACTTGGCATAGTTATACATTTCAGGGAAGGAGATAAAAGACGAGTTGAGAAGCAGCGAATTGGTGCAGAGGAGAGAAGATACGGACATTGGTAAAGGACAGAGAGTAACTCGAACAGTGTTTCAGAGCTAGAATCAACACGCTCCCTCTACTTCGGGGAAATTCATAAAAAATGGTTGAGGTGCTTTTTCTAGGTTTCTGTGACACCAATTAAAGGCAAAATTTGGTGACGCAAATGTCTCTGATATCGGCGTTACTCATGAGAATGCAGAAGCTTAAGTTGGGAGAACACAACAGAAGGCAATTTATTGTGACAAAAACTTCGTGGTCTTACATCAATTATGATAAGACTATGTTTAGTTTTTCAGCTTCGAGTTCACCCACTTCCCCAAGGGACTGGCTGGGTGAAATCAGCTGTTGTGTTCCTAAAATATCAACAGACTTTTGGGATAAAGTATCTCTCACAGTAAGGACTTTTCAATGCAGGATGTTTCTCTACCAATCTGGCCGTCAACGGAGTTGTTATGTTTTCATCTGACCTTCAGGACGTAGTCCATCTGTTCAATAACGCTTTAGCCTGAACAGTATAGATGACAAGGGAGAAAGCTATCAATATGGTGCAATTACTATAACGTTTTACTCTTTGCAGTGCTTAAATATGCGGATGTCGTGTCCTCACCAATCTTAACTTATAGAATGGAATATCAGTCTTTGCCCAGAGGGAAAATAACCCTGATTTTTCTTCTTTCAATGCATCACTATTTACTTGAAGATTTGGAAAGTATAATTACACAGGGTTCTAGCATCAGCTCTGTGTTCACTAGCTTCTGAGAATGCTGACCAGATTTTTAAATATAATAATATTCTTATTAGAGAGCCGCCCTTCAGGGACCCGCTAATTCAGCATGTCACATCTAAACAAGAGATTTCCAGGCTGGTAGGATTATGGTTTCTGGCAAACAGCGCTGTTGGCAGCCCTAAGGTTTGTTCACCGTTTCTGTGTTGATTCTTTGCCATTTGTGAACTTTCAGAAAGGAAGTCAATGGGAGTCAAACATATTTGGTATTTTATTCTATTATTTCCATATGATCTTACTCTCCTATAATTATTTAAATACAATGCCCACGTTATTAAAGAGGAAAATAAACATGTAAGACACAAATCAATTGCAGTTGTATAGAAACATTTAATGTTTGAAATGATAACACAAAAGAAGATTAAACTCAATACTTTCCCATTAAGCAAAGGCATGATAATTATATTAACGTTATATCTGTAATTCCAGATTTCACACCTAAGATTGTACCTCCTTCAGTCTTAAAGTATCTCTCTTACCTACCCAAGTATTAATAACTCACACACATTAAACACCCAGAGTCCTTTAAATTCTTACTTTGTCCAGCAATACAAGGCAGTAAACAATCTTTATAATGATTAACATTTATTGAAAACTTCTTATGTGCTGGATATTATGTTAACGGCTTTAACTGTAGCAACTCATGCAATCCTTACAAGAGCACACTGACAGAGCTACTATTAGTACTCTTCCTATGTTTCAAATGAGCTACAGATGCAAAGACAGGAGAGAAATTTTTTCCAAGGTAACAAAGCTAGCAGGTAGGAGAACCAGGATTCGAACTCAGCCTCTCTTACTCCAGTGTCTGTGCTCTTAACTGCCAAGCAATATTGTGTTGTTGTTGTTGTTGTTGTTGTTGTTTAAAAAACATGCATAGACACACATAGAAAGTTATGACGCATTATATTAAAATTTTTTCAGTAGTGAAATTTTACATAATGTCGGTTGTATTTTTTTATTTTTTATTTTGAAACAATTTTACACTTACAGAAAATTTGCAAATAGGCAACACAGATTTCTCATATCCTTCACTATGCTTTTCCTAATGTTACTCTCTTACATAATCCAAGTACAATTTTGAAAACCAAGAAATTAATATTGGCACATACTATTATCTAAACTGCAATCTTATTCCAGTTTCGCCAGTTTTTCACTAATTTTTTGTTCTGTTCCAGGATCCAAACGAGTATCACACGTTGCATTTAGTTGTCATGTCTCCTTAGTTTCCACCAATCTGTGACAGCTCCCCAATCTTTCCTTGTCTTCCATAACTTCAACATTTTTGAAGACCACTGGTCAATTTTTCAGCAGAATGTTTGTCAGTTTGGGTTTAACTGATGTTTCCTCACAATTAGACTGAGGTTATGCATTTGTGGCAAGAATACCACAGAGTTAATATCCTCTGCATCATATTATGGTATACTTGATGATGTATCTTAACTACACTGATGTTGACATTGATAATTTCTTTAAGTTGGTGTTTACTAAATTTCTCCACTATTTATCCTTTGTATTTAATAAATATATTGGATAAGATCCTTTGAAACTTATGCAAATATCCCATTACTCCTCAAATTTTCACTGACTAATTTAGCAACCACCCGTGGATCTTGCTTACAATGTTTATCACTGTGGTGTTTGCCTAATGATTTCTGTATTTCCTTCATCCCTTCTCCATCGATGAATTAGAATTTTTCTCTTAGAAGAGCTGCCTCCTTTCTCCCGTTTACTTATTTGCCTGATTATTTATTTATGTCAACCTGGTCCCCTGGATATTCCTTTTACTCTGTGGTTATAATTCAATGCTCTCCTGTAACTTACAGCACATACTGTTCCAGGTTTGGCCGCTGGCGGCTCCTTCGGTTTGGCTCCTGTGTCCTTTCAACATGGCCTGTTCTTTTTCAGTCACTTCTTTATTTTCTGATACAAAAAGATGTTCTAGGATCTTCTTGTACTTTCCCTAACCCAGCCTTGGAATCAACATTTCCCCGGAGACCTGGGTAATCAAAACCCATGCAGACATTAGCTGTGCTCATTACTACTGGGCTCTGCTTTCCACGCAGCCCTCTCGGTGGATGGAGTCAGAAAGTGCACAAATCTGTAGTAACCAAACCACATAAACACACACAACTACAATTATCCCTGTGTCTATTTACATAAATATAGTAAAAGCATGAACTCATGCTGATACCTCCAAATCAATCTAACACCACAGCGTCCATTCTAGTCTTTTCCTATTCCTTATTTATAACATTTTCCTCCAATTGCAAGAAACCTCAATCTCATTATGTACAATGTTTCACTTTTTTGTCTAATCCTAGTATACACAAAAATCAGTTTCAGAATTGCTAACCCATATCACTATAAGAAAAAAATGTACCAACTAGAACACAGAACTTGTATACAGTTATTTCGGTCTTTGGCTTTAGAAACACTGCTTTCCAAAACTGCTTAGATTAGTTCTTTCCTCTGTACTCCCATTATTCTTTTTTTTATTAATATATTTCCTGATACTTGACAATAAACACATATGAGTGTGTGTGTTTGTGTGTTTAAAGACCACTTTCCCTGGAGTCTACACATTGGCTGGAGGATGAAAATTACTTGAATGAACTAAAGTATTAAGGTTATATCAGAGGCAGGGCTCCTGTAATTATTTTATTAATATCTTTATGACCTTAATAACTATTGTGCTCTATTGCATTTTTCCAGGGTCACTGGAAAAATTCTCAAAACTGCTTTTAGGCAGCAGCATCTTTACCAGTCCTGCCAATTCTCATATAATTTCATATCTATAAAAATGTACAGGACCTTTTAGAATCACTAAAACAGAAATCAAGATAGTATAATCATGGATATATTTTTTTAAAAAGCAATCAAATGTCAAACACATCTTTGGTGTCCTTCAAAAACGTACAGTACAGGAAGATTTGAGAAGCTTAATGAACAATTAGGTTAATGTTGATAAATTTACACCCTGAGAAACATAATGATACTTACTTGACTTCTCCATATACAGGTGTGACTTTATTCTAGCAAAGAAAATAGGAAACTTTCAATAAACTGACTATTTCTTTTGCCCCAAACATTGATAACACTCGGACATTCATTACAGCAATTCAACAAAACAGTTCTAGATTTTCAGCTTAAAACCCTCGCTTCTCAATAAAAGCAAGAACTCATTAAAATAATGTTAAAATAATAGTAATCGTCTTTCTCCAGTTATTGGAGGAAGGAATAGTCAGGAACCCATTAAGATAGATACCATTTTGTTTTAATCATTACTCACTTGCATCCAAACCAAAAATCTGTCGTTCTACTGACACATTCCCTGTTTGTCCTGACTCCTGACTGCCCAGAACCCAGCCCTCGCCCTGTCCAGTGTCAGCCATGGAGGACCAGTAGCTCTGCTCCTGGCACAGAACACAACATTTGGTCTCCAGAAACTTCCTGAACCCAAAAACAGGGAACTGCCTGCATTTTCAATTCAACCCAATTTCATTTTGCTTCATTTGCATTTCAATTTCATTCCAATGCACTCCTGGAAATCAGGTTAAAAGCAAATCACATTTTGCCTTAGATGTCTGAGGCTTTATTTCTTACACACTATTCAGATAAATCATATACACGTCCAACAGCTTTCACAGAAGCAAAGATATAACAAAAATAAACCCT
>CAUYSK010055887.1:0-36917 GCA_963575035.1 Avahi laniger | reverse complement strand
CCCTCTGTTGCCCGGGGTAGAGTGCCATGACATCAGCCTAGCTCACAGCAACCTCAAACTCCTGGGCTCAAGCGATCCTCCTGCCTCAGCCTCCCGGGTAGCCGGGACTACAGGCACACACCACCATGCCCGGCTAATTTTTTCTATATATTTTTAGTTGTCCAATTAATTTCTTTCTATTTTTGGTAGAGACGGGGTCTTGCTCTTGCTCAGGCTGGTTTTGAACTCCTGAGCTCAAACAATCCGCCAGCCTCGGCCTCCCAGAGTGCTAGGATTACAGGCATGAGCCATCGCGCCTGGCCTAGGAAAAGACCTTGTTAATCAGAGCTATTCTCTTTGCTGGCTTTGGATAGCATAGGCAGACACCTTTGAGAGCAGCAGAGAAAATCCCTACTTTCCTAGCTTCCTGCCCAGTGGGACTGTGCCCCTCTGCTCTTTGGGTTCTGGCTCCTGCTTCTAAGTTTGCAGAACCAGGCTGAATGTTTCTATGGCACTTGGATTCCAGGAAATGTGTACCTGTCCCATACTGTACATGTGCATGGCCAGCACCTTAATGAAACACTGGTTAATAAACAGCAGTATTCTTCCTGGGACCTCTTTTCTAGATTTTCATAACAATTATTAACTAAAGCTGCAAGACATAGACACAACTCGAAGAGCGATTGCAGATTTTTTTTAAAAAGCGTTAGGAAAATGACTTTAATTAAACAGAAAATGACTAACCCAGATTTTTAAACACGTGGTAAAAGAAGAAAGTCAAGTTTCTCATTTAGACACCTCTCTCCTTCCTCCCCCAAAGTCTCAAAAATAATTTAAGCAAAATGATTATTATAGAAATTTTCTGCTCATAATTTCCCTCTAGAATGTAAGACTGTGAGAATAGGAATTCAGTTGTCTGTGTTGTTCATGGCTGTAGAACCCTGAGGATGTATACATATTAGATGCTCCATAAATATCGGTTGAATGAATGACTGTATAAGAAATAGATAGGAAAAAAGTGGTCCACAGGGAAAATTGTCTTTTACACAACATTTTGTTAAGAAAAAAAGGCACTCTTAAAAACAAAGAAAACTAAGAAAAGTAGAAAAAATCAACTCCACTCTCTCAAATTTAAAACTATCGTTATTTTGTTACACTGCTTTCATTCTTTTTCAATATGCGCAGCTTTTGAAATGTAACGTTAACCATGTATATATACAATTTGGTCTTCCTTTTAAAATTAATCTTATAAGAATTTTCCATGTAATTTCAAGGTCTTTATAAACATTGATTTTAATGATTGTATAACAAATTGAGTGGAATTCCATTGTTTGCTAACTCCTAGTTTATTTTCTTTTGCAATTATAAGTAATACTACAACTGATACCTTCGTACACTTGACTATTTTTCAAAGAAAGCACCTGATGGTGGTCGATCAGCCCAGACAGTCTAGGTGATGCTGCAGTAACAAACAACTCCCATCTCTGTGCTTACAGCCACAACGGTGTATTTTTTGCTCATGCTCTGTTCACTATAAAAATGGAATAATACAATAAAGTCTTATAAAAATTCAGTTCCCTGCAATTTGATTCAACAAATATTTATTGAGCACCTGTTATTACAAGGCTTGCTGCTAGCCCTGAATGCAGTTGAAAAAATTTTCTGATGAGTCACAGATAAATGAAAACTGGGAACTTCATTTTCATAACATGCTGTACAGCAGCAGAAAAAAATCAATAAGGCAAAAGATCATTTTTCTAGCCTCATCATTTGTATGCCCTATCTGTATTGTTTTCGATGTGACACTTTTTCTGTCTGGCTCTTAAAAGTACTCTTCTGTGCATGAAAGCCAGCCTGGTCTGTCTCTACATCACGGATATAGCTGGAGCAGACTCAGCGTCAGGCACTCTGGGATCACCAGCGCTGGTTTTGCAACACCCTCGTGTTCCCCAAGACTTCCAAATGCTATTGTGAAATTTTCTAAACAAAATGCAGTTCAATTCACTAAAAGAAAATACAATAAAAATACCCTTTAGACCAATAACCCTAGTTTTAGGAAATTTCCAAAGGAAATATTCCAACAAAGGAATAAACAATACACACATATAGATCCTTATTATAGATATTTGTCATAGCAAATGAGGGTAGGTCAATTAGAGTGTATTTACTAGATTGATTATAATGAATTGGTAAACATTGATAAGTACAAAATTTAGGTAGAAACAAATATTTATGATTTAAGGTAAAATGGAAAATAAAATTCAATCTATATTGTGCAATTATGTTAAAACACAGATACATTTTTTTAAAAGATTATTAGAAAACTTGGCAAATGAAGTAATTGATTTGTTAGGGGATGGGAATTTTGTATCATTTTTTAAGATTTGCATTTCTGTTATTTGTTAATATTCGAAGCAATAAAACATTTTTTAAAAATACAATATTGACTGGGTGTGGAGGCTCATGCTGTAACCCTAGCACTCTGGGAGGCCGAGGTGGGAGAATGGCTTGAGGTCAGGAGCTCGAGACCAGCCTCAGCAAGAGCGAGACCCCTGTCTCTACTAAAAATAGAAACAAATTAGCCAGACAACTAAAAAATAGAAAAAATTAGCCAGGTGTGGTGGCCCATGCCTCTAGTCCCAGCCACTTGGGAGGCTGAGGCAGGAGGATCCCTTGAGCCCAGGAGTTTGAGGTTGCTGTGAGCTAGGCTGACAACACAGCACTCTAGCCCAGGCAACAGAGTGAGACTCTGTCTCAAAAAAATAAAATAGATACAATAAAACCCACTCCTGGGAGGAACTCTGTATCCAATTAATGTTTCAGAAAGTTAGAAGACTTGGGTAGATACATAACGTCGTATTGGGATGTTAGTTTGTCAAGCTCTTCTGGAAGCATCTTAGTCCTCTCTTCATCTGACATGTCCTTATTTCTCATTATTCATGGATTGGATCACTTAGATACAATTTTTTGAAATAGAGCTGTTTGGAGAAAAGAGTATCCATTGCTATCGCTAGCTATCACTTTCCAAAACTCCGAAAATGAATAGGTTTGTATACTGAGACATGCTTCTGTGTGAAATAAGCGGATCTAGGTGAAGACATTTTTCAGAACCGACTGTAATCAAGTCTTCCATTTTGCTTTGGAGTGGGCACACAGCAGACACCCAATAAGTTGTTGACGGAAAGAAGGGGAGGTCTGTGTCCTCCAGATCGGTCGGCATCCCAAAGTGGGGGGCAGAAAGGACGATCTGACGAGACATAGAAACCCTCATGCACAGCACGCCTTACCACCGGCCTGTCCCCACAGAGATCCGTAAGGAGACATGAGCAAGAGCAGCCTCAGTGCTGGTGGAGTGACTGTTCTGGGGCCTTCTAGCCAATTTTTACACCCTTGTCAACAAAAGTGGTAGCAGCTGGCTTGGGAAAACCACCAAGGAGGTGCCAGAGTCATATACCTCTTGCCAGCATATTATATTCTTTATCGAAAATTCCCTTGGGCTCCAACGCTGTAAGGACAGACTCTTGGAATCAACACTTATCCTTGAATCAAAGACTCTTTGGAAACACCACTGTGCTTTGCCATTTGAATCCGTAATATGCAGCCAAGACCAGAGATTTTTTTTTCCCAGTAGCTTTTACAAATCCCCTTGTTGTTATCAGGTTTGGGGTTCTGGGTTTGCCGGGAACAGACCCCAATTTCCCCTTGGTGAGCATGGCAACAGGCATAGCAGCAGAAGCCTCCTACATAGTATGAATTCTATTTAGAAAGCAGCCTCAGCAGCTGGTGGCCACATGCCATGGTGTCACCTTGGCTGTAGTCCTGCAGACAGCATGGTGGCTGGTGACAGCGCGTCTCTTTCAGCTGCTTCTGTGTCTGAGCAGGGAAGAGACCAGCGTGGGTTTACCAGTGACCAGAAAGTCCTCTTTGAAACAAAGCCAGGAACTAGTCTTAAAGAGACAATTAGCATGTCCCTGGGGTTGTAACGCTTGACTGGTAGACACCAGCACTTGCTGTGAGCAGCTGCAGGGTCATTTGCTCAGGCCACGCTGGCCAGGGAAGGCACAGGGTCAGGAGCCTGGCCAGTCTGGGTGGCCCAGCTGGCACCCCTGGCCTTGTCTCTGTGTCTTCGTTTGCCCTCCTTTGTTGAAAATTTAGCTAACATATGTCTATCCCTTGAGTCATTGTGGAGTTTCAATTCCCTTCGTAAAATATTTCCTCAGCAGAAATGAGGGAGTAATTGTTAAACATGACTAATAAATTAGACTTGAGCCATCTCTTCTCGGTAACTGGCAGGTAACGTATTCTCTTTCCACACTGCGGTGTGGATCCCAGGGTGCCTCCATCTGTGATGCCAACCTCACCTCCAGGCCTGCTTTGCAGTTTGCTTCTTAGGACAATATTTAATAAAGAAGCTTAAAAAAAACCCAAACAAACAAAATCTGTTATTCAAATGATCCGATGCTTCCTTTGCCAAAGGTTTTAAAAAAATGCAAAGAGTTCAGAAAACTGTGGGAAATGAACTTTCCACTGCCAATTTCAGGAAAAGAGAATAGTCTTTCTCAGTGGTTTTCAACTGTCTGCTATAATAAATGATTGATTCCCCCATTACATTACATTAAAGGGATTAAAAATGATACTACCTTCCTTTTATATCCCACTTTATGAGTCACTTGCATGATGGTGTGTCATGAGTAATAAAAATGGACTGACAGTTTAAATAAACTGTGCTCCAGCAGAAGGCTCGGTGTGGCAGGAGATTCCATTAACCCTTTCTCTTGGCTGGGGGTGGGGGTCAGCTCCCTTCTGAAACGGGGCCCCTCAGTGCTTCTGATGGAATCAAAGGCCAGTGCTGTCGGGCTATATGCAACCAGCGAGCCAATTCTGCACGCCTTCTGGGGCGCGGGGCTGGATGTGCGGCCCCCTCGCCAGCCCACACATCCTGCAGGCTCACTGTGTCAGTTTCCTATGGCCGCCATAACAAGGCACCATAAACTGGGTGGCTTGGAACAAGAGAAATGTATTCTCTCACAGCTCTGGAGGCCAAGAGTCTGAGAACAAGGTGTCAGCAAGGGCCTGCTCCTTCTGAAGTCGCTAGGGAGGGACCTGTTGCAGGCCTCTCTCCCAGCTTCTGGAAGTTCCTTGGCTTGTGGTACCATATTTCCAGGCTTCACAAGGCACTCTCCCTGTGTGCGTGTCTGTCTCCAAATTTCCTCTTTTAATAAGGACACCAACCGTATTGGATTGGGGCCCACCCTGCTCCAGTATGACCTCATCTTAGCCCGTTATATCTGCAACAACCCTGTCTCCACATAAGGTCACATTCTGAGGTGCTGGGGGTTAGGGCTTCAACATAGGAATTTGTGGGGGACAAAATTCAACCCATAGTGCTCACCCAGGAGAGTCTCGCAGCTTCTCACTCTCCGTCCGGAAGCCGCAGGGAAGCTGCCAATGTCAAGCTTTCACCTCAGACCGTGAGACAGTTCTCCTCCCTCCCTTGCCCCTTGGAGAAGAGAAAAGTCAGGGCGCAGAGAAACCCAGGTATAGTGAGGACCCCAAACTTGGTCCGTGTCCTCCTTATAGTTCTACCCTGTTTTCCTTCCTCCTTCCTCAGATAACAGATGCCCTGTGCACCCTCTATCCAAATTGTCTTTCAAGAAACGACCTGGAGTTCGTTTACGCTGAAGGAAAAAAGTGCAGTATCATGGAATTTTAGCATTAGATCTCAGTCTAAGTCATTTCCACAAATGCCCTAGACACTTTGCAGTTACCAAAGCTTCAACCAATGAACGAATGTCCATGGTAGAATTCTGGGTGATGGTGACCAAGTGGGATAGCTTTCTGGGAGGGCTGGGAAGGAAAGGTTGAGAAGAGTTCTGACGTTACAACCATGAGGCCAACTCTTCCTGCCCTGGACAGTGTACCTGAGTTCTCATGCCGTGGATTCAAATAGGATCTTCCATGAAGGCCAAGGTTCTGAAGAAGAGTGAGGGGCTGGGTGGGTAGGGAGCACCTCCTCCTTGGGTGGGAGACACTCCAGAATCACTGAGGGCTGACATCGGATGACCTCCCCCACACACACACACATTCTGCCCTTGACTATATAACAGCCCCATTGGGTGTCCTGTCCTTCAGCCATTTTGGTGAGGGACATACATCGAGACCCTGCTCTGGGGGGCTCAGAGTGTCTTTTAATAACTTTTCCCCCTAGTTTTTAAAAGTAATATAGATTCATTGTATAAAATTTAGAAAAAATCAGAAAAGTATGTATTTTTTAATTGCCATAATCCCTTTACCCAGAAATCACTACTGCTAATGTTTCTGCATATTTCATTTCTAGTTTTCTTCCAAGTATCTGTGTAGATTTATAGATGGTAGAGAGATTTATATTAAGGGATGATATTATAGATTATATTTTCATAGCCTGCTTCTTCCAATTAATGTACTATTATGAATATTTCTCCTTGTCATTTAAAACCTATACACATCTTATTTAATGGTTGCACGATAATACATTACTTGGATTTTCTATACTTTTATCAACTGTCTCCTTGTTTGGGAACTTTAGGTTTGTTTTGCAACTTGGGGGGACATACATATGTGATAATATTTGATTATTACCTTTGGTTAATGTCCTAAAAGAAAAATTGCTAGATTAAAAGCCATGGGCATTTGGAAATATCTTGATAAATACTCCAAGTTATTACCTGTGTCCCTTCCACATCGTAGTGAAGTCTTATGCTTGTATTGCAGCCACCTGCCATCTGCAGGGTGGACAGTCCTTCGTGGAATGAAAGGTCAACAACCAATGTCCCAGTACGGAGGAGATGTAGGACTAACTTTTCCATTATTTTTATGTCACTTGGTTCACAATAGCCACATCCCCCTTTCACTTAAATGTTTTGGGGTTTTTTCCTGCTGCTGCTGGAGAAGGCTGGTGAGTACAAGGCCAAGAACCCAGAGGAAAGAGAGCATTACCAGAAATCAGTTACCTATTTTTTCCCCTAAATAAACCCAATCCATAACAGGAAGGAGGTGGGAAAGGAGAGGGACTGTTGGCTGCTCATGTTTCCTCCCACAAAATCATGTACCAGAAGCTGCAGGAGGTAGATATTTGGTATCAACAGAATCATTATTTCAGGAAACTGGGCAGTGTTGGCGGAAATATCAGCCCAATCAGCACCCCAATACATCTCGAGGCCACATCTGGAGAAACCAGTGCTTGCGGGACCTGCAGACACCCCTGAGTGACCTGGGAAAATCTCTCTGGCTGACTCGACTTTCCTAATCCCTTTGCTTCATTAATTTTTTACTATGAAATATTTTAGATATGTGAAAAGGCGGACCCGTGATCCAGCTTATTAAATAAAACCTTACAAATAGGGTAAGCCTTGTGCTTATTCCTTATTATCTTCCGTTCTTTCTCCTTCACGCCCGTTCTCAGAAATAGCAATTGTTCATAATTTAGTGTTCATCGTCTCCATGTATTTCTCCATGCTTAGCTACATATACAGGTATCCCTAAGCAAAACACAGCGCTGCTTCCCATGATGTTTAACTTGGTAAAGATACAGGACACACCCTTCTGCAGCCCACTTTTTTGTCCCCATTGTCTGTGAAACATCCAATCGGAACATGCAGCTCAAGTTCATTCATTTTTGCTGCTGCATCATATTCCTTTGTATGTGTATACCATTATTTATCCAATCTCCTAATGATGGATATTTAGGCAGTTTCCAGTTTTTCATGATTAAAAACAATGATGCTACATACATGCTTGTGCACCATCTTGTGCAAGTTCCTTCGGGCTTCTGCATAGCTGTGATCCAGGTCTGCACACCGTCACCTTTCCTAGATGGTGCCCATTTGCTCTCCCGGAGAGCTGTGTCTCCTGTTCCCATTGCTCCGCAGTCTCACCAATTCAGTGGTTGGTACTGGATTTAAAGTTATGTTAAACTGATGGGTTCAACATGATGTCCCTAATTACCGGTGAGTTTTAGCATCTTTGTGTTTTTTGGCCACTGGAGTTTTCTCATCTGTGAACTCCTTTGTGTTCATATATCATTTGCCTATTTTGCTTCTTAGGTTGTTCACCCCAATTTTGAATGGGCAAAACCAAAGAGAATGAGCACCAGTCGTGGTCTACCCCAAAAGGCAGAAAGCCATCGCAAAGAGAGCACTGGGAGGACCATTCCTTAACCATCAGCAGATGGGACCACCATCCTTCCCCATTCTCCCTGGGGGCGAGAGGCCCAGGCAAATTCCCCACATGCTCTGCAGTTTAGAAATGACTCTCTCTACAGAGCCAAGTCCGTGTAGCTCCCCCAGCAAATCAGTTCAGTGTCTTCACTACAAGCATTGGAAACCAACTCTAGCTAGTTCAAACCAAAATAGAATTTGCTGAAAGGGAGCCAGTAACATCAAGAGGGTTGACGAATCAGATTTGGACAAGAATTCCTGAAACAGGAAAAACATCCTAAAGCATTTTGCAGAACTGGCCTGGTGCAGATACCACAGGTCGCGCATGCCGTAGCCACCCTCAGCCACCATTAACTTTGGCATGAGTGGGTTCAGGCTGAAAACTTCGGCATGGTTTGAGTGGGTTTAGGAGAAAATGGGAGGAAAGGAGGTAGAAACAGAATTCCCTGCAAAGGGACGCAGAGAAAGAAGACTGTAGCTAGAGAGGGACATGGAAGCAAGAGGGTTTTTTTTAGGATGGGCTAGTCATGGGAACAGTCTAGTGCAAGCAAGAGGACAGATCATTCCAGGAGCAAAGTTTTTGAGTAGGTGGGAAGGGACATTCACATGAGGCGGCACAGGTCACTAGAGTGATGGAGGGAAGCTGAAGATTTGAGGACAGAGGCAGGAGGCTAGTAGACTGGGGGAGGCGGGACAGACCAGTTCTTTTCTGATTCCTTCAATTTTCTTGGTGAAATAAGAGGCAAGGTCAATTGCCAATAATTACGAAGGAAAATGAGGCATCAAAGGCTTGAGAACCAGAAAGAAACAAATAACAAATTTCAAAATTTTCCGATTTTTTACATCCTGTGATAAAAATCAAATGAAAAAAAGATCTCTTAAAATGTTTGCTAATGAACAAAAGTGGGATATAAATTGGGTTTGTTGCTCTATCTCAGGGGATGAACTGCGAGTCTTCAAGGACAATTGCTCTATCAAAGAACCACATCAAGTCCTGGAGAATCTCGACAAACCACCGTCTGTTTACCTTTCTCCAGAAATGAAAGTGACAAAACAGTTAACATCTGCTTGTCCTGAGCTGAAAGTCCAAATTGTCATATCAATTCAGACTAAATTTCAGAGAATGAGAAAGGAATCTGTTAGAACAAAGGGAAAACTTTAACCAATGACAAGACACTGTGGCAAGTGCTGCCTTTAAGACAAAAAAGAGATGAAGCTGGAGCGGCCAGAGTTTTGCTCTTCCAGAACTTGCAAAGTCTTTTTGTAGCAGGAGAAGCAGACTAACCCTCCATGGATGTGTAATCAGCACTGAATATTCTGCCAGCCACAGGACCTGTGATCCAGGCACCGTGGGTGTTTCAAAAGGAATGTTTTGAAACTTACCGCCCATACCTGCCACCTCCCTGCACCCACTGAATTTCAACACCGGTCTGGTGGTGCAATGCAATGATATTCCCCCTGGCAAAAAAAACCCTTCCTGGAGGCTGTAAGGAGGAGGTAGGCTTCCTGGTAATAGCTTCCCTGCACAGCAATTTGATAGTGTGCCACTGACTTGTAAATAAATTTGATTTAAAAATTTATTTTCTGCACAAAATTTTGCCAGGTCGTACATTTTTTCCCTTGGCTCATTTCCCAAAGTCATACCTCTGATGCTACTTGCTGGGGGCCCCAACAAGAGCACGAATTTGTCAATAATTTGCTCAATTTCATTTAAAGTGAGCATTGACCTTCGCCACCCCAGCCTGATTTCTTTTAGAGCTGATCTAATTTCTTTAGAGACCTGTATGGCTGCAGGCTCATGTTAATTTGTTAATTGAGTTAGACCCCTGCCAGATGTCAGAGGACCTTCAGTGGAGCTCTACCCTGCGTCTAACAGTGACACGTTGCATGTAACGAAGTTATATGGGTTGAAAAAATGAGAACCGGTGAATTATAGCCCAAACGTGACACTGACTCCAGTAAATCATTTGGACAGGGCTGCCACGTCGGCCTCAGAACCGCAGAGCTCACAGGCAGGCTGGCAATGGGGAGACTGGTGACTTCTAAGCAGCGTCCCCTTCTTCTAGAAGCTTTGACACAAAGCAAGTAACTAACGCGGGGCTGAGAGGCATGAGTCAGCGCCTGGCTTCCCTCCCTGTGGGCACTCTCCAGTCCCCAGATGGCAGTTCCAATGCTCTTCTCTGTGACTCAGCTGTCACGACCTCTCTGGGCAAGTTCCACTGCATGTCTTGCGGGCCAAGCTCTCCATCTGAAGGCAGAGGCCTTATCAGCCAAGCAGACGGACCAGCAGCTGCCACTTCCCAGGGAAACCAGGAGTTCCCCCTGGGTCAGCGGGGAAGGGTTTCCTGCGAGGATACCACGTGCAAAGTCCTTTGGGATGAAAAGCATTCTGAGGATGTGAGTTATCACAGCAAAGCTCACCAAGGCTTCTCTGATTCGATATAAATAACTCCGCACTGGCAGCAGATGGGAGGGGAGCCAAAGAGTAATGAATACGAGGACAAACAAACAGGCCTCCGGGATGCCGGCCCAGCCTGTCCAAGCCACAGTTGGCAACAGGCTTGGAGGTGGTGGTGGGCGAAACTGTACCCACAACACTGCATTAATCAGTTGGGAGCGAAGGGAGGAAGTGCTCTGGAATAACGCAGGCTCCAATAATTAGCAAAGGCCACACCACACGGGACCAGAACGCTGACTTGAAAGGGGCATGACTGCCAAGCATGTTTATCTGCCTGACTTGATTTCAAATATTAACCAACAAATCCATGGTTATACAACAGACACTTCCTATTTCCAAAGCGCTGTGCCTGAGCGATAACAGAGGGATGAGTTTCAGCACTGCCCACTCCCAACACAGAGCAAAGGATGAAATGGAAATAGAGGAAAAGGAAGCCTAGTATTATAGTATTGTGTATAACGAACTCCTATATAAAATAGATTTTTAAATTGCTGGGCTCATGTAAGTGTGGGAGGAAAAGTGAGATGAACCCAGAGTGGGAATGTTGGGGGTATACAGTTGTTAGAATCAAAATGGAGTTTCCAGTGTTGAGAAAACCCTGACAAATAGTGCCGGGGAAGGCCATGGAGAGAGGGCTCTCACCCTTGCGTGCCTGATCATGAAAGAGACTCTACAAAAACCACAACCTGGCGCAAAGGCCATCACAACCTTACACAAAAAATACTTCTGCAAGGACAGAATACATCTGCCTGACAACTGCCTGCCTACCCTTGTTACTGATCTTTGTAGCCAAGGATAATTATTTCAAAACAATTATGTAATCCTCATTTTTTCTTTTAAAACCTCTGTCTCCCTTCGCCTCTCTGAATACACGCATAGTTTACTGTGGCATGCGCATTCCCATTGCAATGCTCTACTCCCAAATAAACACTGTTTTCTTTTAAAGAGCCTTCCTCTGTTTGCTATTTAGGTTGACAGGGAACAAGCAAATATAAAAGACAGAGTTGTCTTGAGCTGGGATGTCAGGACCAGCCATGCATTGATTAGTCTAAGCCATGGGCCCAGGCGAAAGTGAGTGGGGAGCAGAAACAAAGACTCTTCCATTAGGCGAGAGTGTGTCCCCTGCCCCTAAGGAGAAGCAAACCCAAGTCCTCCCTGGATAGAAGTATCCCCATCGTAGGCCTCCAGGATTCCCATTAGTTAAGATCAACAAAACCAGTTCTGAATCAAAGAACATGAAAAGCACAAGCAAACCGGCCACCATGAGTGAGAATCAGCGGAAACAATGAACAGAATTAAATCCCCTTCCTTTAGGTAATGAAATTATCAGACTCAAAATACAAAATAACAATGAATAAAACCTTCAAAGGCTGAAAAAAGGAAACACAAAAATAATTAAGCAATAAGAGACTATAAAAATGACCCAAACAAAAAATGGAAATTAAAAAAATGAAAATTAGAACCGGAAAAATAAAAAAAAAAAATTAATGGGTGGATAAAACAGCAAATTAGGCAGGTGGGGGAGGATGATCTTAGAGGTGATGGAGAGCAGGTCCTGGGGGCTCAGCAGTGTAATAGAGGATGAGGCCAGGCCGTGATCACACTTGAGGAGTCCACTTGGAGTTAGTGGTTATGAATTTAAATTTGAATTTAACTGTAAAGTTCAGCTTGCAAGCAATCCCTAAAGCTCGTTCCATCTTGGCTTGTCTTGAATTCCTTTTGTGTGTCTGGGGTCCTCCTTTCTCTCTAGCTCTTTATCTTTGAGGTTTGCCCTGACCCCTTCTGTTGGATTTATTTGCACCCTCATCCCCGCTCTTATCCCGCTCTCTACTTACAGAGCTGACATTTTATTATAGTCACTGTTTTATGCCTTCAGCCAGGAACTCCGTAAGGACAATGGCTGAGCCACAATCATTGAATGCAGTGCTCAATAAATTGAACTGAGTTCTATAAAATTTCACCAAATCATTGAAGAAAAAGGCTATATGGTGACTGTTTGCAATAAGATTCTTTTGGTGCTGTTACCAGATTTGGTTTGTCTTTAATTTAAGCACAGTGCTGAATGTGCAATCAATATTTTAGTAATTATGTACAAATAGTCCCCATTATAAATCAAGGGTGTTATTGCTGCCTTAAGCTTTGGCTACAAGCCTTTTCTTGGATACTGTGCTGTTTTCCTGGTGTCAGCTGCCTCTGTCAGCGCTCAGCACCCTTCTTATACAAAGCTACATGTTGGAGTTAGTTGGAAACATCTTGTTAAGGGCAGATACTACCCTCTTGACACAGCTGGGGTAGATCTTAAGCACCGCTCTCACCAATGGGAAAAATCAGTCCTCCATCCCTAAATGCAGGATTCTAGCCAGAGGCTATGATGTTTTGTCCAGACCATCATGACTTCTTGCACAAAACTCCAAGGAATTTGGAGAGCCTACGATCACTGTACTCAAAGAAAATTCTGCTTTCTTTGAGATCAAGGTCATCACAAGGAAACCCAAAGCCAAAGTCCGAGTGTCCACCCCAAGCACCTGCAGCCCCCTCTGCAGGCTGGCACAGACTCTGGTCCTTCATAAATGAACCCCTGACTCACTTCATCAGGTGTGGCCTTTACTCTTCCCCAGGTGTGGTCCTGGGCTCATTTTCATGAGAATCACCTACGTGCTTAATGAAAAACGCAGCTTCCCAAGCCTCACTCAGGCCTACTGAGTTCCTCTTATGGGTGGCGTCAAGGAATTCTTTCTGACAAGCACCCCATCCTAGGTCAGTTTCCTAGAAGCAGAGCTAAGCTGGGGCTTCTAGTGAACCTCATTTACTGAGGGAGCGTTCCCCTGAAAAGGCGAGGAAACAGGACAGGAAAGAGGAGAGAGTTAAGCCAGGATGTGGCCCTCACTGGAGAGCCCAGTCTCGTGGGGAGCTCCGGCACACAGACTGCACCCTGAGTTGTCCCATCTTGATGCAAGGCGACTGGCCTTTTGTGCCCGTCATTGTACCCAAGCAACAGGTCAGTCACAGACTGCTGCCTGCAGGGCCAGGTGTTTACGTGGGTCAGCAGTAACCCCCAGGCAAAGCAGCTCCTCTCTGCCAGGACAGTTCCCCAGCGGAGCAGCCCTGAGGCCACAGCGGCCAACACTCACAGCAGAAGGGGACCCTCCGCCGTCCATTCACACCCCCAGGAGATTCAAGGCAGAACCACATGGACTGGCCAGCAAGGATGAAGGCAGCACAAAACCTACATTTTTTTCTTCTCTTCTTATCAGGGACTAGACTAGCTTAGTAGCAAACCAAGACAAAAGGGTTCTTCAGCAGCGGTGTTCTCCTAATCACCTCCGCTTCTTGCCAAGACAACCTCAGCTCCCTAAACCTACAGCATGGAGGCAAGAGAATCCAGACGCAGTCACAGCCAAGAGAGACTCCATGATAGGTAAACCTCACAGGCAGGGCCCGCGCCCTGGAAGGACCCCGTTCCTTCACTTTCTAATTAGAGAGCACTGTCATCGTTGGGCAAGGAGACAGCTGAATTGACACCAACTGCACACACAGGCTTTGATTTGACTTCTTACAATCAAAAGGGGAAATATCGCTTACGTCTCAGTTTTATCTCAACAATGCATCTACTGACATTGTCCACAAAGCCTTTGTTTCCAACCCAGCGCAGACGTTAAGAGAGGGCTTACTCCCTGCTGCTTCCAAAGACAGATCAGTGTGTCCAAAGCTCTGCCGTCTGCCTCCTACTTCCTCCAAGCAACGCTGATGTACCTCTGCTTCCATCTGAGTTGAAGCCAGCACAAATCCCACCAGACTTTCAATCCCTTCTGTAACACACGCCAAATTCTCACGCAGATCGTGAGGAGAAACCTGTGTACCCCACTGCGTTCCTGCCTTTGGTTCAAAATAAATTAAAAACTGAAGACAAAGATTCTAACAGGAAATGAAAACAAAAACCTAATTTATCAAAAGAACGAGTCATTTACCCCCTGGAGGTATGAATAGCTCATGCCTTGCTCTGAATCAGGGCACTGGATAACAAAATGCACGTGTGAAACGTATATTAAAGCCTTACCTCAGACAGATGACTAAGGGGTATTATGCTGTGTTTTGTTTTTTGTTAAACCCACAGAGATAATTATTACTCCACAGAATTGAAGCTGTTACATAGCATAATTGGAAGCCGAGGGTAGTAGTTTTCTCTCCCCACCCCTTCCCAGCTGCAGTTGACACTGTCCTATATCAGATAACGCGATTATTAGTTTGCCTCTATAGTTTTGTGCCCATTTATGAAGAGGAAATCCCTAAGTCCTCACCTTCTTTGACGGCCTTCCTGGAGGTGCTCCTTCGAAGTTCTCTCCTGAGCTGAATTGCCATCCCCTCATTTCTGACTCGTTTTCTCCATCCTCCAGGGAAAGGGGGCTGTTTTCCATGCTTGCTATTTTGGGAGGGAAGAGACCACCCATCTGTAAGTTCTCTTCTTTTTGATTTATGAGTTTCTAAGGGGTAGGAACCGTTTTGCTCCATCCAAGAGAACCATTGGGCACGTGCGCAGTGGTCTGAGGGTAGGATCAGGAATCATCAGGATTGGAAGAGACGGGTGAGCGCAGAGCACAGCACGCCCGCCGGGAGATGCGCTAACGGGGGATATTCCCCAGCTGGGAGCTAGTTAGGAGAAGAGCTGGATCTAGACCCAGACCGGATCACGAGTGCGCTCCCCTGGGGCTCCTAAGCACCATCCCCCTCTCCCTGCATTACAGCCCTTGCCCAGGCAGCTCCATGGGTCTCTTCTGACTTAGGAACGTACCATCCTTCTGGAGTGGCTGAATTTCTACACAGCATCCAGGGAAATGTGAAGTCCGGGGAGCAAGTTAACCTCTATTTGGAATATAGTCTGTAAATCACTCCAGCTGATCTAAATCTGATTCCAGAGCCATGAAAGCATAAGTTTGGTGCTTATCATGAGAATGTAAAAAGGTTCTTCTTAGAACCCATCTCAGCCAGTAGCAACAATTCAGCTGCGTTCTGTACTTCCGTTTAGTTCCTTCTGTCAAAGGATAGATAGTGGACCTACCAGGAAGAAGTTTTGAGCAGTCACAAGATTTCAACCTACCTGGGTCAGCTGAGCCTTTGCGCAGTGTGAGCTGCTGCCTTTCTTGGGAACCTGTGGCCCGAGGCCTCCTTGCCTTCTCTTCCTCCATCTGCACCTTGTCCTCTAGAGATTGAATGGCTACCGTGGCAGCCTGCAGGCATTCCTCAGCTCCCCACTGCTCCTGAGTCATTCTCAGAGGGTCCCAGGAATCAAGAGGCAGATGCACTAGGCACAAGTCAGCTTTGTGCCAGGAGAGAAGGTGGAGAGATGGCAGCCACCCAAGGACACTGGTGTCAGACGCTGGTATGGGATGCTCTGGCCACTTTTTCAGGTCACTCTTCCTGATCACTCCATTCCTGATCTTGTCACACACCAGCCCCTGCCAGCTGGGCAGTACAAGGAGACCAGGTGATGGCTGTGTCTAGAATCTATCAGTCCCCTGGAAACGGCTTCTCGCCGGGCCACCAGAGGGGAATGAACAACGCCATGGAGATTTAAGTCATCATTAACTAGGACACTTCTTTACTGAAAAAGGCATTTTTCTTTTCCAAAGGAGACAAAGAATTATTGACCAGCTAGTTTATGAAAAACACACAGCGTAGGTTGCCAACGCTTTTCTATTATTTTCAGTAATAATTGTAAATTAAGAAAAAGGCCAGAAGATTTGAGGATTTTCCTCCCTGAAGACAAAATATGGGTCCAATTCAGAAGTTCTCAAAAAATAGGAAGAATATTACCTTGAAATATAGATCAAAACAACAGATAAAGTACCTGTGTGTCTTCTCCCCAGTTATTAATTGTTAAAGCAATTTTCTCAGACAAACGCTCTGATTAACTGAATCCTCGCAAGCAATGCCACACATGTGAAATAAAGTACCTGGTGATGAAGCCTGTTGATCAGTTTCTCCAATGTGTAAAGGAAGGGATGACTCCTCCATCCTCTATGACCACCCCGTTCCTTCTCACTGCAGCCATTGGTTACAAAAGG
The DNA here is from genome assembly GCA_963575035.1 of Avahi laniger. Classification (NCBI taxonomy): domain Eukaryota; kingdom Metazoa; phylum Chordata; class Mammalia; order Primates; family Indriidae; genus Avahi; species Avahi laniger. Next base: position 20,223 of record CAUYSK010055887.1, on the reverse strand, counting down.
GCTCTCACATTTTTACGTTTCTATGACCCTGTCTCCAGCACCAACTAGCCTATGTTGGCTTCTGTATTTCTCAGGCCCTTTGCTGGGCCGCTGAGCTTACAAAGCTGCGTGGGTCCTCAGTTTACATTCATAATCACTGATGTTCTACAGCAGACCGCTTAGAGAATGGGCTTCAGCCTCATCTGAGCCACGGCATAGCTGCTAGGTGCTTGCACTTTGTAGCTGCTCTGTGAGTGAAGCTGTGCCTCAGTTTCCTCATCTGTAAGATGAGGATGTTTATCCCTGCTATCTTGGTTGAGTCTCTTCTCTCCCAAGAGCAGAACCTAAGTAAAGACTTGGGAGTAGATATGTTATTTGCAAAGTGTATCTGTCTCCTAGGGCTGCCGCACAGCAAGTTCCCACAAACCTGGTGGGTTGGCTTGAAATAACAGAAGTGTATCTCTCCCGGCTCTGGAGGCCAGATGTCCAAAAGCAGGAGTCAGCAGGGCCACGCTCCTTCGGAAAGTTCTAGGGGAGAATCCTTCCTTGCCCCTTCCTGGCTTCTGGTGGTTGTTTACTATCCTTGATGTTCCTCAGTGTGTCAATCTCTGCCTCTGTTGTCACATGGCCTTCTTCTCTGTGTCCCTTTGTGTCCTTTTCTGTCTCTTATAGGGACACTGTCATTGGACTGAGGGCCCACCCTAATCCAGTATGATCTCATCTCCACCTTTCATTACATCTGCAAAGACCCTGTTTCCAAGTGAGGTCACGTTCTGAGGTTGCGGGTGAACACTACTGCGGGGGACACTATTCAACCCAGCACAGGGCTCGCGGTTCCTTTCAGGTCCTTAATTCCGGACTGACCTCACTTTGACAGTGGGACTAACCCGAAAGGGAGGGAATATGGATGTCGTAGAAGGGATGAAGAGTGTAATCGGGGCTCAAACTCTCTCCCTCGCGGCTCACCCCTACGGCTAAAATTTCCCTGTGAATCATTTCTAAGCAATTTGACTCAGTCTTCAAGACGCAATCCTCTGAGAAATGGCAGCCATCCCCGGGAGAGGTAATTTCTCAAGCTGCCATTCTCAAGGGGATAGGACACATTAGAACCATCTGGCTGGGGCTGGGGGGCGGGCTTTACAAAGAACATCTGCCCCAGGAATTCTGAAAGGGATTCCGGGAGGAGTGCCTTGCAAATAAAATAATTTCCATAGTAAACTGCTGTCACTTATGCAAATGGTTTTTTTAATATATCTTATACAGACGTCAGGTGTATAAATTCTGTTCCAAACAGTGTGGCACAAATGTCCACAGGCACAATCAGGGCACGTGCCACAAATTCAGCATCCCCAGTGAATAGCTTTTTTAGGATCAGTTCCTAAATATGTCATTGCCAGACATAGGTAACAGATTGCTATGCCCTGATAGAAAAATAGACAAATAAACAGAGTCATAGAAACAAGCTATTTCTATGCTATTACTACTTTTCCATATTTCTAAAGACATCTGGTTACTCAATGTACAAATCTTGTGATTTTTGAATCATAAATTCTTAGAGGCAAGGCCCTGGGTCTATTTATACCCTCTAGCCGAGCGCATGCTTGCTATCAGTTGCGTAACCAGGATTTGTGGGCCTAAGCCAAGCCCGCGCTAAGCTAGCTGGAGTTGGGGTTGGCGAATGAATAAGAAGTAGGTGGTGAGGGTGTTCTACTCCCAGTTCTGCCCCAAAAGGCAGCTGCAGCACCGCCGGTGGCTTATTCCAAGCCTTGGCATTTCAGTTTCCCATCTGTACAATGGGCAGAATGATTCCGCCCCATCCCCCGTCACAGGTTGCAGTGAGACAGGTGTCAGGCGTCCGCGGAGCGGAAGTGTGGACCCAGGCAGCTGTCTTAGAAATCATTCCTGCACATTCTGAAGGCAGCGCCACAACAAACAAGAATGATTGTATGAGGAGGGCACTGCCCAGGAAGTCCGGCTCTGCATGTTAAAGAGAGACATCTGGAAGTCTCCAGGGCCCAGTGATTCTGAGAATGCCAAACAGCGAAACACGATCATCTGAAAAGTCAGCAGTGGCTCCTGGGGGAGGTGGGGAGGGGGGACAAGGAACAGCCTGTGGCCGCGCCTGCCAGAGGGAGCAGCGGTTCCAGGAGCTGACCTTTCACATCCTGGGCACAGGCTGCAGAAGCCTAGGACGACCGGCCAAGGTCATCTGAGCTCCCAGCCAGCCCCTGAGGACATTGCAAGGGGCCTTAGAGATTACTCAGTTAAACATTTGCTCTTTTAAAAGTGAGAAAGCAGTAGAAAGTCATTCTTGCCAGGATCCCAAAGCTATCAATAATTAGGGGCTGACAGGGGACAAGAACTCCACTTTCCAGATGTCAGGAATAGGAGAATACATAGGGAGCCAGACAGAAACCCCAGAAGGAAACCCCTTACTCCCCGGAGCGAGCTGGGCTCCAGAGACAGGGAAGACGAGAGGGATGTGACATTGGCGAGTCTCTTCCCAGGTAAAGGGGCTGCTGCTTGAGCAGGACAAAATAAACCTGTGGGATTTCAGGTTTCTTTTGTTTGTTTGCTTGCTTGTTTTTGAGGCAGAGTCTCGCTCTGTTGCCTGGGCTGGAGTGCCATGGTGTCAGCCTAGCTCACAGCAACCTCAAACTCCTGGGCTCAAGTGATCCTCCTGCCTCAGCCTCCCGGGAAGCTGGGACTACAGGCGTGCACCACCGTGCCCAGTTAATTTTTTCTATTTTTAGTTGTCAGGCTAATTTCTTTCTATTTTTAGTAGGGACAAGGTCTTGCTCTTGCTCAGGCTGGTCTCAAACTCCTGAGCTCAAGCGATCCTCCCGCCTCGGCCTCCCAGAGTGCTAGGAATACAGGCGTGAGCTACCGCGCCCAGCCGATTTCAGTTTTTAAATCTATTCAATCCAGTCAATAATGAAATCAGTAAGAATTCTTTTTTCAATTGTTTATTTTTAATTATAGGTACATAACAGTTGTATATATTTATAGGATACGTGTGATGTTTTAATACAGGCATACAAAGTGTAATAAATTAAATCAGGATAATTAGGGTGTCCATCACCTCAAGCATTTGTCATTTCTTTGTGTTAGGAACATTCCAATTCCACTCTTTCAGTTATTTTAAAGTATACTCTGACTTATTGTTGACTATAGTCACTTTGTTGTGCTAAGTAAGAATTCTTAGGACAGTCAGAAGCTAGGGGGTTGTGAGATCAGAAAGGGTTGGATGTTCCCGAGATCTAAACTGCAGCGTTGAGGCCAGTGAATTTTCTAGTTAAAGGCTGTACTAGTTGGGCACAGGGACTCATCTCAGTGCTTTGCGGGGGGCCAAGGCTGGCAGAGCACTTGAGGCAGTTTAAGATGAGCCTGGGCAACATAGCAAGACTCCATATCTACAAAAAATTTTAAAAACCAGGCATGGTGGTGCTTGCCTGTAGTTCCAACTACTTGGGAGGCTAAGGCAGGATGACCACTTGAGTTTAGGAGTCGGAGGCTGCGGTGAGTTATGATCATGCCGCTGCACCCCAGCCTGGGCAACAGAGCAAGACCCTGTCTCAAACAAACAAAGGCTGCACTAGACTACAAGCGAAGTGGACAGATCCGTGGTGTAGCAAGGACGGGCAGTGGGTACAGTGTGCTCCGGTGCAGACAATAAGGGTCAGGGATTATCCGTAGAGAATTTCACAACACTAATAAAACCGTCTAAAAATTGGTCTGCTTTTTATTTCCACCAGTGCTGGCAATTCTATATAATGTTAGTGACAATGCTCCTCCCCAAATAATCTCTTGTTGGTCTATGTTCTAAACAATTGTGGTTACTACTGAGTTTAATAGTGAATACTTAAGCCTAAATGAGCACATTTTTACTCTCTCTCCTTTCGTAAACATTGTATTCCACATGGAAGTTAATTTGGTTGTTAATTCACAAGGACTCAGCTACCAGGGTTTGTTCCAAACAGCAGATGAGGAGAGAACACTGGAAGCGATGGCGGAGACAGAGGCACGGAACTTGAGTGACTTCGATTCTGTCATTCTACGTAACCGTGCAGAAATATCTGCAGACTGTCAGAATGTGCCTCGAACAGGTACAGCAAACCTTAAAAGCGTTCCTTGCAGCTCAGCGCAAAGACATTGTGCAGAGAAGGCTGTTACTTCAGCCAAAAAAAGGCACGGCGAGGGAAAGAGAAAATGAAGTTGTTAATACACAGCAAAGAGAATCAACATGCAAAGAAATGTCAGGAGAAATGACCAAAGGTGACCGTGTTGGCAGAAGACATTTCGGGGGCAGTGTTTGGAAGCCACGGTCAGTTTCACCAGGAACTGGACAAGTGCCCAATGGCTCAGGTAAGTCTTGCTGTTGCTCGACCACCTTATTTTTGTAGAAGAAAAACTTGAAAACCAAATATAATCGAAACTTAAGATGAATTTCCTGGCGATGGCTTTTTAGTGAAAAATGTTCAACTGTGGACACACTTGAAAGCCGCTAGAACAATCGATCCTGAAGAAACAAAGACGTGGATTGTATTGCCCTTTCTGGAACCGGTTGTGACCAGGGATTTATACGGATCTTTGTCAAATTTATCTTTACGCTTATGATCTTTCTTAACTCCTTGTATGCTTTTGGCTGCAGGGGAAAGAAAACTTCAGAAATTAAAATGAATGAAAAATATTCCTCTATCTATGAGGAGTGAAGACCTTGACAGATCTGGCTGAACTGCCTACTAAACGTGAACATGCGAGGAAGACCAGTTCTGATGAAATCACTGACAAATGTGCAGACGTCTCAAAACTGCAAAGTGTAATGTTCTATGAGTTACCAACATGTATGTATAAGTTTTTTCCCTTCTCTCAAAATAAAAATAAATGACCACAATTTAAAAGTATTTACTTTTTTCCGTTTTTTGGTAATATAGTAGTGTTTATTTATCTGCCGTGATTATATATGTGAAGTTTAATAAAAGAAAAATGCCATTGTATTTCTTTCCCTGCAATCACTATTATTTAATTTCATGATTATTACCAAAACTAATTTTGTCCTATGGTAGGGGAGTTGTTAGAAACGATCCCCTCCAGGTGGCAAATGCACTAGGTCCACTGCTAGAGCAGGCATGGCATTGAGGGTTTCTGCCAGTTAAAGGTGACACTCATTTCTATCAAGAGAATTACAGCAATATAGAATTTTGCACTAAAAACAGCACCAACATCGATACTCATATTACTGTGGTTACCTTTATCACACGGCGGGGATCTGCCATCTACCTCTCTGCTTGGCTGACCAAAGGAAGCTTGCTGAATCCTGTTGGATGCAATTACCTTGCTACTGGTGGAAATCTCAGCTTCCACTTTTAGGTTCTCTTGTGTCTACCCAAGACCAGCCTCACGCAGGACTGTGGAAGCTGGGTGATTTTTCTTTGCAGGCTTCCTGCTGGCCTCTTCTTTCTTTTCTCTCAGGAACTTAATTCCCTCTGCCTTGTCCCTGTTTCCTCATCAAATCTTCACTCCTCGACCGCTGTGTGATACAGTGGAGACAGCAGGGGTCTTGACAGACCTATTCTGTTATTCCTGGCTCTGTCACTTAGTACCTGTACTATCTAAGGAAATTTACTCTCTGAGCCTCAATTTTTCCATCTGTAAAATGGGGATAATAGCAGATTATGAAAATTGGATTATGTCTATTAGTAAAGACATGCATAGGACTTAGTACAGTGTCTGCCCTACAGGAGCTCAGGCCATGCACTCCAAGGGTGAATGTGCTAATAGTGGAGCTGGGAGGAATTTTAAGGGCAACCAGTTGTCTCTTTGGAAAGACCTGCTCTGTGCTGTTTTAAGTAATTTAGCATTTGTCATAAGGCTTTGGCCCTCCCTCTAGGAATCACATTAAGTTCTAATCAGAGTTTCATCTCGGTGCCCACTCTAAAACTGCCTTTCTTAGACAGTCACATTGAGAAGGATTGTGAGGCTTTATTCCTGCCCCATGAGGATGAGGGCTAAGATCGCTTAGCAATGCTGCTTAGCAAAGGAGGGATCAGAGATACCGCCAGTGGCGCTCTGCACTTGCCATCCCTGTTTTTGCCTCTCAGAGGTCAAAGGCAAGCCTGTGTCCTGCATCCTAAGGCTACCGTTTCATCACGTGCTTGACACAGGCATGGAATAAAGTCTGGTTATGTAAGCAAACATAAATACACAATTGGTTGGTTTGAAACCAGATAATGTTTTCCTTGAGCCAGGGTCATAATTTGAGAGGTGGGGCCAGGCCAAATCTTAAAGAGCTGTCTGGCAACTCTAACAATTGGCAAGGAGGAAAGAAATTGGTAAACAATGTTTTAAAAATATGTTAAATGCCAGGCATTCTGTATTTAATTTCTAATATTTATTTATGGATATTTGCTGCTATTTTTCAGGAATTCTAACAGCAAGTACCCAACTGTTCCGAACCTCCACCCTGTTGCTGAGGAGAGACTTCTAATACACGTTCTTGCTTCCAACAGCCTCCCAGAAAAGGTGCGCAAACCAGGGCAGAACTGGCCCAGGAAGGTCCGTACATAAGGACTGAGCAGAGTCGATGACCAGACAGACCCCAGCTGTAGCCGACCCCAGTAGGGGGGCAGCTTCTGTCCACGCTCAGAGCCCTATAGTCACCTCTGAAGCCAGCATCTCTTACATCCTTTGATGGCTAGCTAAGGACCTGTTATTTTTTGTTTTTTTTATTGCACTCTTAACCTTTCTTGAACTTCTTTATATGTTTGAATTCCTATCACATCCTAGAACAATAACAAAAAAAAGATAAATGGACTCATTTTAGTGTAAGAGGTCTCACTCTCATTTGCCCAAAACTACCTTCTTTGCACTCTCAGAGATTACTCTTTGTATCTTGTAGTCTGGAATTTAGTAAAACAAACCAACCAACAACCACCAACCCTCAGTTTCCAAGTGAATCATAATTTTCATGGATTTGCAAACTTCAAGTGTAAGTCTTTCAAGTGTTTGTCTCTGAAAACTCTCCCACAAAATTCCTCCATCTCCGATCATTGCAGTGCCCCCAGCCTGCATTGCCTCGCTTTGTCATGACTTTCTAGAGGTGTGAAGAACAGAGCTGGGGGCCCCCCACGCTGTGGACAAATGTAAGTCATGGCATGAGGCTTCTTCTAGGATGAAAAAACGCCAGGGACAGAGAAGGTTAAACACAGTTGTTTGTTCTCCTCCTCCTTTCTTGGGAGAAAATAAATCCAGCTTCCCTTGATCTGGGAGGACATCAAACAAAAAAGGTACATTACCTTCACAGGAGCAACAGTGAAAATGACTGTCAACCTCTCCCATAGAAGCGAGACAATGGAATAATATGTTTTAAATGTTCAAAGGCAAAAATGTCAACCTATAATTCTATAACCAGAAAAAAAAGACCCTTTTTTGTTTAGATGCTTTCAAGATTTTCTTTTTGTACTTGATTTTTTATCCATTTGACTATAATATGCTTAGGTGTGATTTTCTTTGTGTTATCCTACTTAGAGTTTTTAGAGATTCTAAAACCTGTGGGTTAATGTTTTCATTTTTTGAAAAATTTCAGACTAATTTGTCAATTATTTCATGTGCTCCATTTATTCTTTACTCTCCTTCTGGGACTCCAATTACATATGTTCAACTTTTTTGCCATGTTACGTATGTCAAGTATGCTCTTTTCTGTTTGCTTTTTTTTATCCTTTTAGCTCTATGCTTCATAATTGATACTTTCCTCTTGACCTATTTTCCACTTCAGTAATTCTCTTTTGCTGTGTCTAGTGTTCTATAAAATACTTTCATTAAATTTTTAATCTTAGTTGTTTTATTTTTTAGTTCTAAAATTCTACTTGATTCTTTTTAAAACATAGATTCTGGTTCTCTCGTAAAGTTTCCATCTTTAAAACTATTTTCTTGAATATATCAATCATAGTTATTTTAAAGTCCATGTCTGATAACTCCAATATTTGGATCACCCATAGGTCTGGGTTTTTTGCCTGCTTTTTCTCCTGGCTTTTGGTCATTTGGTTCTGTAATCTGGCAGGCCTGATTAAAAACTGTCTACATATGATGTGTAAACCGAAAAGGTTTAGAATGTTTTTATCATCTTTCAAAGAGCAATGAATTTTCTTCTGGCAGAAAGCTAGAGTATAGGCAGATCACCATGATCAAATCAGGGACTGAGAGGGATTAGTGATAGACTGACTTGGTAAATTGGGCTATGGGAGTCCAAACTTGTCCTGAGAAAGCACTGTTTATCTTTTATAGCAATATAAAATGCTGACTCTACTCCACAAGGAATAGTTATCTTAGCTTGAGTTTCTATAAACTGAGCCTGAGGCAAAATGTATGTGTTAATACTTTTTTTTAAAGGAATATCTTAGTCCATTTGGGCTGCTATAACAAAGTACTATAAACTGAGTAGCTTATAAACAACAAATGTTTATTTCTCACAGTTCTGGAGGCCGGAATCCAAGTTCAAGGTGCCAGCAGATTCAGTGTCCGGCGAGGGCCCACTTTCTCATTCATAGATGGTGCCTTCCAGCTGTGTCCTCACGTGGCAAAAGAGGTGAATGAGCTCCCTTGGGCCTATTTTATAAGGACATTAATCCCATGAGGGAAGACCCCTTATGACCTATAACCTCTAAAAAGGCCCCCACCTCATAATAATATCACCTTTGGGGTTAGGATTTCAACATATGAATTTTTAGGGGGAAGCAAATGTTCAGACCGTGGCAAGGAGTATAGTAAAGCCAAAAAAGAGCAAGGAAAGGAGAGTAAGTAAGAAAAACAGTAAAGATTCAAGAGAATGTGTTACTAAGATAGGCACCACTTTGTAACAAGGGCCATTGATTGTTCGGTCTCAGTGTACTGTCTCCAGAAAGGCCCTGTGAATGACTGTGCCTTAGGATAGTCCATGCAGGGCAGGGGGGAGGAAGGTGGGAGAGAGATTTATCTGCTGGATTTTGTTGCCTATGGATCAAAAATTTGCCTCTTAGGTATTAACTCCCTGGTACTCTGTTTTGCATGTATGTGGGTGCCAAGCACATTCCTTGGCATCTCAGCAGTGACAAGGACACCCCAGGGCTTAAAAGAAAAAGCATGCTGCCTGGGAATAGGGCAAAACAGAGTCATTGTGCCTGGTGAAGTGCCAATCTCTGCAACTGGAGCAAAACTCGTAGTCAGGGTTTCAGGTCCGTGCGTAACCAAGAGAATATGAGGTGGCACCTGAGAGGTGTCTCATCAAAGGTATTATTTTAGGACTCTTCAACTACTTGTCTGTGCTTCTTGGGATTTTCTATATATGAACTTCCATCTGAACTTCTACTGATGGTCATTATAATTCCATAATTCTGGAAAGTCACTCTCTGGAATGAACTTCATAGCCATGATGTTGAAAGACCAACCAGAATGTCTTTGTTCTAAAACTCTGAGCTTTAAGAGGTAAAAAGCAGCAAATAGTGGTCCCCAATCCTTCCTACCAACATTTTTCTCCAATAAATCCATTATAAATTTGAAAAATTATGTTGGACCATTGTAAGTTGGGGCTGTCTATACTTTCTCTCCACCACAGTGGTATTTGAAAATCTACTGGCTCTTTTTTTTTTTTTTTTTCAAGCCAGAGTTTTGCTCTGTCACCTGGGCTAGAGTGCCATGGCATCAGCCTAGCTCACAGCAACCTCAAACTCCTGGGCTCAAGTGATCCTCCTGCCTCAGCCTCCTGAGTAGCTGGGACTACAAATGCACACCACCACACCTGGCTAATTTTTTCTATTTTTAGTAGAGACGGGGTCTCGCTCCTGCTCATTCTGGTCTAGAACTTCTGACCTCACGCAATCCTCATTCTCAGCCTCCCAGAGTGTTAGGATTACAGGCATGAGCCGCTGTGCCTGACCTACTGGGTCATTTTTAAGGTCCTCTCAGATCTGAGTGCTCAAGGGGTAAGGGCACTTCCTGGGTGGGATCCACGGTTCTGAACATCAATCCTTTTAACTTTTAGGGTAGATAGAGTGAAGGGCAGCATTTTCCTTTGGGTGATTTTAGGGGCACCTGAAGATTCCTGCCTTCCAAAATATTTCCTCCATCTTCTTGGTGATGAATAAATGAGGAAGAATCTTGTGTAGAGAAAGAGTGTTGCAAAAATGTCCCTTACCTTAAAGTGACTGAAAAACAATTTTTCCCTTAAGATCAAGTTTTGATAGAGGAAAAAGGGGGATAAAATAGGGTCCTGTAGCTTTGATGAGAGAGGAAAGAAAGGGGTCCAGGAAAGGAAATTGAAGGCGCCCCATACCAGACTCATCTCTTTCTCAGTGTGGCTTGGATGGCTCGCGGGGCAGCTCCCCTCTGAGGCTGAAGATCCCAGGCTGTGTTGGGGAAGTCAGCACCCCCTGCTTTGTCTTTTTGGGTCCTTTCCCAGAGCCGTTCCACAGGCAAATTGGAGGGCAGCAGGAAGCCACACGCTCCCTTCCTCACTGCCCCTAAATCGATATAGTGAAAGTGGAGATGAGAGCATTTGCCCCTGTTGTGCCAACGACTCGAGTCTACACCAAGGTATTTGCAACTTTGATCAGTGTGTAAATCATGGCAGTATCTTGAGGTAAGTCCTCCAAACTTCCTAGAATTGCAGCAAGAAGGGGAGAGAGAGTTGTATATTGAAAGATTTGCTAGGAAGCTTCGCGTTTTATTTTCAAGCTTCATCGTAGAACCACAAGAAAAGAATTGTCTTTTCCAAATCCAGTTGAGGAAACTGAGAATCAGGAGGATGTCATGAGATTGATGTTGAACAGAAACTCTGTCACCTAGAAAAAGCAAACTCTTCTCTAGACAATGCAGAGGGGAAGTCCCGTTTTAGGTATATTTCCATGGCAGCCCGAGAGCTCTTCTCCCAGTCTCATTGCTGTGATAGGCAGTCCCCTCTGTCTGTACTCCTGGCTTTAAACACAGCGATTCTCATGGGAGAAGTTGGCTTCAGTTCTGAGTGTTTCAGGTCCAACTGGAAATGCACTTTATCCTGTCACGGTGTCAGAACCATCCTGTGCTTCTCAAAATCATCCTTGCTCTGTTCCAGAAGGATATTAACGAGCCCGGGCGGGTCTCTCGGCCGGCCAGCGCCAGGCAGCGTCCCCGATGCCCCCTCTGTCCCCAGCTGCAGGCCCAGGCTAACCCCGACCGACAGTTAGTGCCTATATGAAGCCCCGAGAGCCTCCAAATAACCATACATTTTTTTTTAACTTGTTGCCATCCGATGTTATGGTTTGGGCGTGTGTGTATCGTGAGCCCTTTCTTTACCTTGAGGGAGGGAGGCAGACGGAATTGATCACAGCTGAGGCTGTTAATAGCGGGAGGTTATGTCTAATCTGAAGATGCAGTCGGACGTTAAGGGTAAATAACGTTGTCTTCTAAATCTGCCTCCCTGAGCTGCTCCCCCATCCTGGGATTTTGCTCCCGTGACTGCCAGAGGCCGACAGGAAAGCGCAAGGCCCCGCGGCCGACCTCCGGGGGGCGCCATCTAGCGGGAGCGCGCTGAAGCACGCGCCGCGCGCCGCCCGGGGAGGCCCGGCATCCGCCTCTCATTTTAGGCGCTGAGTCAACAGGACAGTCGGGCATTTCCTAAATCCAAATAAGCCGAGGTAGCAAACCACGGATTTAAACAGGACGTACGTTCACTGAGCAAGGATATTTCAAAGCCCAATAACTGGAGCTCCAAACTCTCGACTGGAGAGAGGAGAGTGGGTACTGAGGCGGAGTTCCCAGGAACTGCCAGGGAAGGAGAGGAGAGAGGAAGGCGAGTGTGCTGGAAGTTTCTGCAAAAATCAGGCATTGGCAGGTAAAATCAATGTCCTCCTCCTCATGAAGACAGAAGCAGACAGATGACCTGGCGGTGCCAGGCGTCAGAAGCTGGCTCTCAGCCTGGGAGAGGAAAACTCCATATGCCCCCCTCCCCCACCCCCGACCCAGGTGGGGCCAGCATTGCTGAGAACCTAAATGTTCACATTTTTTCCTCTGAACACAAATGCTTTCGATCCTCTCGCCCCTCTTGTGTATCTGCAGCTTGCTATAATTTTATAAGGTTAAGATTTCAGGGAATTAAAAACGGCGCAGATGGACATCCACCACCCAGCCGCGGGAACAGCTCTGCTAGGAATAGTATTCGTTTCCTCCGGCTGTGGTAGCAAAGCACCACACACTGTGGCTCGAAATAACAGAAATTTATTCTCTCACAGTTCTGGGGGCTGGAAGTCTGAAGCCGGGGTGTTGGCAGAGCCATGTTCTCTCTGGAGAGAATCTGTTCCAGGCTTTTCTCTTAGTTTCTGTGCTGCAGGCAATCCCTGGTGTTCCTTGGCTTGCAGAGGAACCACTCCAGTCTCTGCAGACTCTGTCATCACGTGGTCTTCTCTCTGTGTGTGTGTCTCTCCTGCTCCTCTTACAGGACACCAGTCATATTGGGTTAGGGGCTCACCCGACTCCAGATGACCTCATCTTAATTTACATCTTGGTTACATCTGCAAAGATGCTACATGCAAAGAAGGTCGCTTTCGTAGGTACTGAGGATTAGGACTTCAACTTACTTTTTTGAGGGAGCACATTCAACCCACAAGAAATAGAAAGGGGTGACAGCAGGCAGAAAACTACCAGATCGACACTGGTTAAAAGGAGGAGGGAGAGGAGACTGGAGCAGAGACTCCCCAACCCCGCTGTTTGCTGTCTCCCTGAGTTCCTGCATTCCCATGCACACGGCCTCCACCGTGTGAGGCTACGTGTGCCGCGCCAGACCAGGCCCTGATATCTTATACTGAACGTTATCTTAACAGATGTGACTTTTCCTTAGAAAGGCAATAAGGATCCATTATTTATTTGGAATACCTTCTCGTTGATATTTGTCACTAACTCATTGCCTTTTATTTTTAGTGGGTGTAGAGGAAAGATTTATGATCTGCTTAACACTATGTGTACATTTCCATTGAAATGGAAGGTCAACCTGAAATACGTAGAAATTTTCCTCTGAGTCATTTTATCCAGGATTCCTCCTTACTTAATACATGATTTATTCAACAGATAATTAAATAGATCCTATTGCACTGAAGCTTATAATACTCTGATTCCTTATGCCTTTGCTATCTATGTTGCCTTGTTGCTAATAACACATGCATGCATGCAACAAGTAAGTTCTGTCCTTAAAGGAAATACTATATCCCTTCTTTCAAACCGACATAATAATACCTGTCATTTAGTGACTGCCTTCTATGTGTCAGCCACATGCTAATTAGTTTATAAGTATTATTTAATTATTAAAATCATGCTGTAAATATTATTCTTCCCATTTTACAGATGAATAAGCTGAGACTTGCATAACTAAGCCTCTTTTCCCAAATCACATAGCTCTTTAATGGTAGAGCTGGAATTTAAATCCAAGTTTATGATTCCAAAGCTCATATTAGACTGCCGTCACAGAATGTTTTCCACAGTAATCCTGGTGGATTTTTCTTGGCGAATCTAGTTCTTTTTCATCTTGCCAATCTTTGACTTACAAGAAAAGCAGCCCAGGTTTAAGTGCCTAGGCTAGTACCTAAGGGTCCAAACCCATTTCAACGTTTGCACATTTTGCTTTTGCCCACTAGGTGGAGATATGCCTATTTTCTCTCCAAATGATCTGGAACTCTTCATAAACACGTAAGTGAACTCGTCTCCCCTTTTTGCGCCACCCCCAACTCCACCCAAAGTCCAAATAGCTATAGAACCAGAATCAGATTACTAATGAGTCAAAACACACAGAACTGGGTCTACGGACTAACCTATTCATCATAGTGTTTCTCTAGGCTTTATTAAATGTGAAAAGAAATATGCAGTGATTCTAGATGATGGTTGAATTTACAACCCACTTACAGACAATAGACACTATATGCTTGGAAATCACAGAAATGTGGTTTTTTGAACTGTAAAGAGCTACACCAATGTTATAATTGAGTAATAAAAATTATATACCTAATGAAGGTGAAGATGCAATGGACATCTTTAAAATGGCCTTAGTGGCTTTGATAAAGATTATATCTGATCTATATGGACTGTGTACCTGAAGTAGATAGTAGATGGAGTATACTCTCTCTGTGAGTGTGAAATCGACCTAATTGTGCCTTCAATCATTTACTTGTCTAACAAATATTTATTGAGGGCTTCCAATGTCAAGCCCCATGCTAGGTTGGGTGTATACTCTGGTGAACCAGATGCAGCCCCCAGCTTATATCATGGCTTGCGCTATAGTAGGTGCATTGTAAACAGATGATATATGCCCTGGGATTTATACATGTGTATATAACTATAAGTGTATGTGTGTGTATTGAGTCGATCCTCATTATTCACAGATTCTGTATTTGCAAATTTGCCTACTCACTAAAATTTATTTATAACCCCAAAATTAATACCTGTGGAACTTTTGTGGTCATTTGCAACACAGAGTGGCCAAAAATCTGAGTCACCCAATGTGCACGTTCCCAGCTAAAATCAAACAAGGTGGTGCTCTACCTTCCTATTTCAGCTCTCGGACCATAAATAAGTGTCTTTTCCCTGGTCTATTTAGTGCCCTGTTTTTCACATTTTTGTCCTTTCTGTTGCTGATTTTTCTGTTTAAAAATTTTTCTGTTTAGGCCTGGCACGGTGGCTCACGTCCGTAATCCTAGCACTCTGGGAGGCCGAGGTGGGTGGATCACTCAAGGTCAGGAGTTCGAGACCAGCCTGAGCAAGAATGGGACCCCGTCTCTACTAATAAATGGAAAGAAATGATCTGGACAACTAAAAATGTATATATAGAGAAAAAATTAGCCGGGCATGGTGGCACATGCCTATAGTCCCAGCTACTCGGGAGGCTGAGGCAGGAGGATCGCTTGAGCCCAGGAGTTTGAGGTTGCTGTGAGCTAGGCTGACACCACGGCACTCACTCTAGCCTGGGCAACAAAGTGAGACTCTGTCTCAAAAAAAAAAAAAATTTCTGTTTAAAATGGCTCCCATACGTAGTGCTGAAGTAAAACTGTCTAGAGCTTCTAAGTGCAAGAAGGTTTTGCCTCATGGAGAAAATACAGTTGTTGGAAAAGCTTCCTTCAGGCATGAGTTACAATGCTGTTGGCTGTGAGTTCAATGTTAATGAATCAACAATATATATTAAATAAGGTGTCTTTTTTTTTTTTTGGTGATTGAGTCTTGCTCTGTCACCCTGGCAGAGTGCAGTGGCGTCATCATAACTCAGCAACCTCAGACTCTTGGGCTCAAGCGATCCTTCTACCTCAGCCTCCCAAGTAGCTGGGACCACAGGTGCGTGTCACCAGGCCCGGCTAATTTTTTCTATTTTTAGTAGAGATGGAGTCTCGCTCCTGCTCAGGCTTGTCTCAAATTCCTGAGCTTGAGTGATCCTCCTGCCCCAGTCCCCCAGAGTGCTAGGATTATAGGCATGAGCCACCACACCCAGCCAGTAAGGTGTCTTTAAACAGAAAATACACATAAAACAAGGTTGTGTATTGACCAGTTGATGAAAGAAAATGTGACCCGAAGCTCACAGGAACCTAACCCTGTATTTCCCCTAAGAACAATGGTTCAGTATTTGCCAATTTGGTGTTCACAGTGACTTTACAGCTCATGAGTACTATGAGTAGCAAGAATTGACTCTATGTGTATGTGTGTGTCTCTTTGGAGTGCTGATAGAATTCCAAACAATCCTGATGAGGACTGGCGTGACAGTTGTCAGCGTGGCTGCTCAGTGAGCTCTCAGGTGAGTCACGCATACAGGATGGGAGGAAGGACCTACTGATTAAAGTAACTATACTAGGTGAAAAAGGAAGTTATTGGATCTAGAGGGGATTTTTGACTTGTAGGCCAAATGCCCTAATATTTGCATCCTTCATCTAAGACAGGCAAGTATAGATAAGAAGGAGGAAAGGGAAATAGGAAAACTCATGAGTGTCCCTACAGACGAACATGCAGATGGCCAGACTGGGAGAGCTGACTGGCAGATCCTGTGGGGTGACCGGAAAGATCAGACCTAAACTTAATGGTGTCACGGTAGATTTTGGGGATGACGATTGTAGATGTTGAAGATTTCTTATCATTTTTCCATTATTATTAACCCCCTGCCTGTTTTCCTGCCCTAACCAGTGCCAAATTGCCTTGATGACTTCAAAAGTTTTACATTCCTTCCTGCAGTGCCCGAGAGGGAGAAGGAAGTCTTGGGAAAGTAGGTGGTGGTGGCTGAGACGGAGAGCATGTAGCCAATCTGCTAGAAGGAGAAACAAGGTTGAATCTTTCACCACCTAGAAATTATTCCAAGACAGTGTCCCCAGGTAAACGATCCTATAGTCAACCATCCAGAGACATCCACGAGACGAGCCTGGACCTTTAAGAACCACATGAGGAAGTTTTAAAGACTACAATGATCAGGGCTTGTGAAAAGCTCTGGGCCCAACCCAGAGGGCTTTATTGATCTGTCAGAGCCAGGGAACAAGGAAGAGGACTCAGGCTCGAGGGAGAGTCTCGTGTAAATACTTGCCAGAAAGAATACAGAACTACTTAGAACTACTCAATAACGCTTTTGTTTCTCTATCACAGAAAATAATCTTTCTGCCAGGAAGGGTATAATAAAAATAAGCTTAGAGAGATGTAAAACCCAGAGAGGGAGGAGCCTACAGCTTTAACATCCTGAGTGAATGAGACAGTGAGAGCAGACAGACCCCCAAGCTCAAATGAGTCACATTCCAGGGGGCCGGAGCTACTGTAGGGGTGATGTCTGGACAACCAGGGCAATGAGAGAGAAATGACAAATCCCCAAAGGGTCCAATGTAATGATTTTTTTAAAAGAGGGAAAGGTGGAATCTGAGAAGTGTAAACAAGTTGGTGTTAATTCCTGGCTAAAGATTAGAACCTATCATTAAGCAGCCAATATTTCAGCTTTCCGCATGGGCATTTAGAACAGGTGGTGCCAAACTAACCACATTTTTCCTTCACAGATTACTACTAGATTAGCAAATCGGAGGAGGGCGGAGAGAATTCGCAGAGTTCATGTATGTGGATTTTGGCAAAGTCTGTCATGGCGCCATGTAAATAAGATGGCACACCTGTAATCCCAGCACTCTGGGAGGCTGGGGCAGGAGGACAGCTTGAGGCCAGGAGTTCGAGACCAGCCTGAGCAAGAGTGAGACCCCAATCTCTACTAAAAATAGAAAATATCCAAGTACAGTGGCAAGCACCTGTCGTCCCAGCTACTTGGGAGGCTGAGGCAGAAGAATTGCTTGAGCCCAGGAGTGTGAGTTTGCAGTGAGCTATGATGACACCACTGCACCCTCGCCCAGGCAACAAAGCAGGATCCTGTCTCTAAATAAATAAATAAATGAAAAAGGTGGATTGAATAATATCACATCACAGCCCTGGGCTGGATGATCACCTGACCTAGAGTTTAGGCCAGCTGACAGAAAAGGTGGCCACTCCCAATGCCAAAACACAGGAAAATTGATGGATTGCCAATTTTGAGCAAGAAATTGATGGCTTACTAAATTTCTGCTATTGTACTTTATAGTGGAAATGCAAAGATGCCTTCCTTCCCTGAGTAAACTTATTCCTCGAGAGGTTAAACCCAATAATTCCACTAGGTATCCACTCAAAAACTTGTACACGACTGTGCAGAACAGCATTATTCTTTAACAGCCCAAAGGTGGAAACAACCCACTTGTTCATGAGCTGGTGAGTGGATAAGTAAAATGCAGTATAGCCACACTTAAGGTTTGTGCATTTCACTGTATATACATGTCACCTAATAAGAGAACAGTAAACAGAGAATGTGGTATATCTGTATAATGGAATGTGATTTGGCAAAAAAAGGAATAAAATACTGATACATACTACAATATTGACAAACCTAGAAAGCATTCTGCTAAATGTAAGAAGACTACCTACTGTATGATTTCGTTTTCGTTTCCTTTGATGAAACACCCCAAATAGGTAAATCTACAGAGACTGAAAAGGTTAGTGGTTGCCCAGGGCCGAGGGGCAGGTTGGAGGAGATGGAGCATGACTGTTGGTAGATGCAGAGTTTCTTTTTGGGGTGATGAAAATGTTCTCAAATTGAATGTGGTGATGGTTGCACAACTCTGTGAATATACAAAAAAAAAAACATTGAATTTTGCACTTTAAATGGATGAATTATATGGAATCTGAATTTTATCTCAATAAAGCTGTTCTCTCTTTTTTTTTTTAAAGAGTGACCTCTTCTGGTGGAAATACATGTAAACAATGACAATACACCTTGATTGGTCCCACGTCAGAGGTTCTATTAGTTACATGTTCACTTTTCAGCCCCCTCTGCCAAGGAACCACAGAGTTGTCATCTTTGTATCCCCAGCTTCTGGCACCATTCTTGGCCCACAGAAGATCATCCCTAAATTTTTAATGCTTGATAAATCGGTAGCATGCTAGCTGGCAGCCTGGTAAAATTAAATGCGAGAGAAATGAATCCTCCACGAGTGCTTCTTTGTAAACATATGGCATTGAATATTTCGCCTAAAAGACTCGCTTGATAATAAAAATGCCAAAATTAATCAAAAATAAACAAAAAGAAAAGAAAAGACTCAGTTCTGTTTTTGCAAGCACTTATTCAGTGTTGAAATCCAAACAGGTAATGTAAATGATACTGTAAATATTCCATTGGGGTGACTTCTGCATGGGCAAGGTGGGATGGAGCTTTTTAAAGTTCCATAAAGTTTTGACCGAATGTAATGTGTTTTTTTCCCCCTTCATTACTCTTTCAGGATGAAGCATTAGTTTTCTTTATTGTGCCAAGAACCTCCAATTTCTAAGTTAGGTTCAATCTTCTCAAAAAATGTCCGTGGACTATTGGATGGGTATGCATGCCACCAAAGGTATTCAACGGCACATGCTGGTAAAAAGTGCTCTTTGAGGCTTCTAGTTTTATGAATTTTGACTGTTCCATTTCCATGAACTCCACATGGCTGAGCTACTCTGAATGAAAACTTAACAATTCAAGCCTATCTGCAAGAAAAACTTCTTTATTCAATATATAATGTAGCCTGGGATGATTTTCTTCTATAACAATCCCAAAGGTGTTACTTTTTGAAAGGAGTCTTATTTCTTTGGAGTTAAGTTCTTAGCCTATGGATCGCAGAAAAGAAATGAAAATAGAAACTTCACTTAGATACTATTTATCATTTCTCAGAGTGGCAAAAATCCAAAAGAGGGACAAGATACTCATTTCTGTGGAAATGCTAAGTAGCATAATCCTTATAGAAGAGAATTCAACAATAGCTAGCAAATGATATGCGTTTACCTTTTAACTCGGCAATCTCACTTCTAGGGATCTGTTCCAAAAATTCACTCTCAGAAAAAGAAATGTATATTCACAAGGCTTTTCATTATAACACTAAGTTTAACAGCAAAAGACTGGAAACAGCCTGAATGTCCATCAACAGAGATGGTTGAAGAAACTAAAGTACATTCACGTATTAGGGTAGTAGGCAGCTGTAAAAAAGAAAGAAGAAGTTCTCTGTGTTATGGACATGGAGTCAGAGTTATTTTTAAGTGCAGTCTGGGTGCAGAAAATGTGTATAATAGGTTGCCTTTTCTCTATAAAGGGAAAGAATGAATACACACATATATTTATTTGTTCATATAAAAAATTGAAAGTCAAATCAAAACTAAAAAATATTACTGTGAAGGAGGGAGGCAACGGAGAGAAGGGAACAGGGATGACAACTAGACTTTTCTATTTATTTGATGATATTAAGAAATTATTAATATTTTTAGATACGATAATACTGTATTAATAGTGTGTTTTAAAATTGCCTTATCTTTAGCGATACAAACTAAACGGTTTTTTAAAAATACGAAATCATATGATGTCTGGGATTTTCTTTAAAATAATTCATTGGGGATGAAATGGAAAGTGGATCGAAGTGCAGAAGAAGCAAGATAGGCCAGGTGATGGCCAGGCGCGGTGGCTCACACCTGTAATCCTAGCACTCTGAGAGGCTGAGGCGGGCGGATTGCTCAAGGTCAGGAGTTTGAGACAGGCCTGAGCAAAAGCGAGACCCCGTCTCTACTAAAAATAGAAAGTATCTGGACAACTAAAAATATGTATATATAGAAAAAATTAGCCAGACATGGTGGTGCATACCTGTAGTCCCAGCTACTCGGGAGGCTGAGGCAGGAGGATCGCTTGAGCCCAGGAGTTTGAGGTTG
>CAUYSK010055886.1:0-11774 GCA_963575035.1 Avahi laniger | reverse complement strand
TTCCACAACAATAACCTTAGTCTATTTGTGACCTTCAGTACCAAGTACGACTGGGTAGAGTATCAAGATGAATTTGTGGCAGATTTAGTATCCTCTCTGTCTCACTGTCATGGCTGCCCAGAAGGTAAGAGGCTTGGAATTATTCCAGTCTGATAAGGAGAAACAGACATTGAACCAAGTGTCTGGAGTTTAAAATAGATCTGGGATAACTGCTACTTTAGCTTTTCTGATATTTAATATGGAAATGAGGCAGAAAAGAAGAGTTTGAGTAACTGTTACACAGAGATGTAAGAACATTTCTTATTCATTCTTATATCCTAGAATTTATAATAGTGTATGGTGCTGCACAGAAATTCATTAAATATTAGTCAAATATTGCATGTGAAAGGAAGCAGTGGTATAAACAGAATGTAATGCAAATCTTGTGGGCTCACTTATATTCTGTATTTTCCTATAAGGTTGATTTTTAGATAATTTTGCTATTAGAATCATTACTGGTTTCTATCTCAGGACCACCTTCAACCCTCCTTCAAAATATAATGTTTAAAAAGAATAAAAACTAAAACTGGAAGTGTATTCCAGCTTAGATCACATAAAGGTTCTGAAATGGGTAGATAAAAGATGGCAAGGTTTAATATATAATATATGCATTAATAGGTCTTGAAAAAAATATTGACAGCTATGAGCTTGTGTGAAACGTGTCTGAATGAACCAAACAATGATATTCTGACAAATAATGCTTCTTAGAATAGTAAATGTCAGCCAAATACATTATGACAGTATCATATTAACTTGCCTCACAATAAAATGCATAGAAAATATCTTTACCAGGAAAAACACCAGTGCTGTGTTAACTGGTGATTCCATTCAAAATATTTTAAAACACATTCCCTAAGGTAACAAATATAATTATGAAAAAAACTAAATCTTTCAATAATCAAAAAAATATATAGAAAAAAATTAAGAAAAGCATATTCAGAATTGAGAGAGATACTCATAGAAACTGACATAAAAAGAAGGTTAAAAATCAATCTGAACAAGAAAAAAAGAAACATATAATCAAAGGAAAAGGGAGGAAGTACATGAGAAGCACTAGATGAATGCAAATTTTCAAAGCCATATTTTATCAAATTTTTAAAATTACCTTTAAAAGAAGAATTACCGTGGATGGCAGCAAAAGTCATGTCTGTGTGTCTGGCTGATTTGGGTTCATTTAAAACTTTGAGTAGAGAACAATGAAGTGAAAATGCAGGGCAAAAATAATTCCCTACAAAATATAATGAATAAATGAAGAAAAAAATTGGCATTTAGATTCATATAACCAACTTCTCAACATTTCTAATGTTGGGGAAAGTATTAGTTCGAAGCCAATATCCAAATTTATCTGGTAAGAAAAGGTGAGGGTGAGCCCCATCACCGGGGTGGCCATTATTTCTGCCTTTGTGAGGCGGACTGGGTAGGGTCCCATGGACTTCTCTTGGGCTCTTCCAGTTTCACTCCATGGATCAGAAGACGTCTAAGAACAGGAAATGAAAAGGGCTGTGGCCCTTAAGCCATCTTGCTCAAACAATTCTCACTGGCATCTAGATCTGATAGAAATAGTTCTGATTAGGAAAAAGTCAATATATGCACAATTTGCATTGGATGTGAAGCTAATGGTCCTGAGACATAATTTTGCTATAGGATATCAATTAATTCCCTCTTGCAGAGGAGAAATTCATAAGCTAAAATGGTTTCGACTAGATCAAACAGTATAGTAGGTAGAATTTATCTGTAGTTTTGAATAAATTCTTCATTTATTACAAAGGAGATCTCTCATACCTAAAGACACCTCCTGAAATGAGGATTTGTTTTAGATACATCAGTATAACCTATGGATAAAATAAGTTACAAAGCCTTCCTCTTAAATCCTGATCAATTTTCAGAGATGACTACTCTGCATCACAAAAGCTAACTCATTTTAAGCCTTTTTCTCTGCTCCGAATGAAATCTTTACTGCTGAAGTGTTCTGAAGAAATAAATAAAGGAGGCTCATGTTTCAGCCAGTGCCTCTCAGGGTTCCGCACAGCTGATAAATCCAGGCAGTGACAAATGACCCTCTATTCCTCAGCGCACAACCTTCCTCTCCGTCTCATCTTCTTGTGACTGAACACTGTTATATCCCTTGCAGAGGAAATGTACTTCATAGCTGTCACCCTGGCATGAAAGGCAGAGGGAAGGGGAAAATCCTCTTTTGATCTGTCTAAACGTTTCATTTTATTATTTATATACTAAGAACCACGAGAAAGGATGATGTTTGAATATAAAATGTGGAATGTTGTTTTGGAAAGCATCACTTTTCAAAGGAAATATATAATGGGGGGCGGGGTTAAGGATCAACATTTTCAGAGTCCCCAGAAGCTCCCTGCCTTGATATTCCTAATCTTTCTGGCATCTTCTGTTCACCAGCTGCCTAATATTGGAGGCATGTGGTTCTGCCCATCTGTCCAACAGTCATTCTAAGTTATGCGGTCTACTTAGAAAATATTCGATGGAATATGAATGATGTATAAGTAATTTTTAAATCTCCAAGATTCATCTCATGAGTGAAATGGTTGCTTTGTTCATAAGGAGAAAATTAATTTCATGTATTCATGTACGATAGCCAGAGCTGTTACAAAAGTATGAGAACGCGAGAGCTTTTGTGATAAGTATAAAACATACAGTTAAGCACGTTAGAATACCCTCAGATTCTATAACATACAAATTACTAATATGCAGTGAAATCACATGGAATTCGGATATAGACAATGATTTCTTTACTATTTTACACATTCCTACAGTTTGTCTTTTTAAAATTAAGATGAGGAATTCTGAGCAGTCAGGTTTTTTTGAAGAAGACTGTGTCATTTATCTTTGCTTTTGGAAGGAAACGGTTCACATTTAACTCATAATTCGTTTTCTATGTATTTACTGAATATTAGAAATGCGATCGACAGATTCAAAGAGTAGGGAGAAGGGGAACAGGGAGCAGTGCAACTGGAGGCAGGAGACAGTGTACAAGGAGGAAAAGGACAGAAAATAAGAATTTGATGAGGGCCAGATAACATAGGGCCTTAAACCACAGCAAAGATTTGGGTTTCATTCTGTATATGACAGAAGGCCATTGGATGGGGAGAGATGTGATCTGGTTTACCTTTTAAAAGAATTACTCTGACTGGCCAAGAATAGATGAGCTAGGAGATGGGTTTAGAGGCTAGGGAAGGAGTCCAGGTTAGAAATGATGAAGGCCTGGTCTAGACTGGAGAAGGGAGATATAGTAAGATTAGGGATATGTTTTGAAATACAGTATAGGGAAGATGATTAGCTAAAGGACTAGACAAAGGGTAAGAAAGGAAAAGAATCAAGGATATGCATGCTGTGTCTGCAAATGTTATAAGATCAAAGTAAGGTGAAATTACTATGTATTTTAGTAGTTACTGAAAGCTTTTTGGAGTTCTGGAGGCTTGACTTTTTAGCATAGATAAAATTCAGACAGAAGACATAAAAGCCTTCTCAGGAGCAAGACAGGGTTGAAAGGTGTATATTGTAATTATGCTAAGTGGGAGGTATTCTGAAGATACTTGCCCACCTAGAGTGAAGAGTTTTCTTGAGTAATTGTGAGATGTATGGTTGAAAAGAAAGAGAGGCCAGATAAAACAGGGCCTTGAGTGATAGGAGTAGGCCTTGGGCCTTAACTACAAATAGTGGAAAGCCATTGGTTAATTTTCCAGAACTAATTTGGCTGGTAACTTCCAGATTTCCAGCACACTATATTAAAGGAAGTATTGCCAAAAGCCATTTCATGGATTCCAAAGATAGAGATCAATGTAGATACATTTATAAAAATGACTGAACTCTGAGAAGACCAAGCCCATTTCTAAAAAGAAAAATGCTACCATAAATTCCATTACACAGACACACACACACACACACACACACACACGCCCCACACCCAACATACACACACAACACTAAACCCCCAGTCATAAGATAAACCAGTGTCAAAAAATAAAAAAGTCAGTGTCTTGCAGTTTCTTTTTATAAAGGCACCAATTAGTTTCTAATAAGAAAGCAGAATGTGTGAAGGAGAGAAGAAATTTCATTCACCCAATTAAGAATAAAGACACAAATATTTGTTAGCTGTAGGAAATACACATTTTTTTTTCCCTCAAATAGTTTCAGGATATTTATCACATGAAAAACAGGCACTAAGGGGAGTTTTTCCCCTAAAGCCTTCATTTTTTATATTTTTTTAAAATCTGAAGAACTCACTTCTATTTACAGTTGAATTCTACTTCCAAATACATATATCTATGATTCAGTCCTTGTTATGTTTCAATAAACTATTAGGCTCAAAAATATAACTTAATGAAAATGTGAACCTGGACATTTGGGATGATCAGACATGCTCATTACTATTAACATACTAGTATTTTCTAACAAGATCGTATTTGGAGATTATAAAGGAAGCACTAAAGAATAAAAATGACCCAGTCTATGTAGAAGGTCTTTGTTCATACATAAAATAAATCCATACACGGTGGATGGGGTTATCTAACTGCAATAGAAATAAATTGACTACAGCAAACAGTCTGTCAAAAAAGTACATTTTTGCAACTTCCTGTATCTTGCCCAGCAGGTTAACAAAAATACTGAAAGGTTATTTGTAAGCTTAGGGATTTTGGCATGCTGTGAATAAAGTATATTAAAAATGAGAAAGGCAAAGTTTTAAGGATACATGAAAATAAGAGGATGACAGCCACGATGGTGATGGTGAAAATTCATATGTCGGAACCTAATTGTCAGTGCGATCATAGTAAGAGGTGGGGCCTTTAGGAGGTAATTAAGCCATGGGAGCTGGGCCCTCATGAACGGGATTAGTGACTTTATAAAAGGGCTTGAGGGGGTGAGTTTGCCACATGAGGACATAGCATTTGTCCCTTCCAGAGGATGCAGCGACAAGGGACCTTCTTGGAAATGGGGAATGGCCCTCACCAGACACTGAACCTGCCGGCACCTTGATCAAACTTCCAATTCTTTGAGACACTGTATTACATCAATCCTTATTAAACACTCAAGGAGAAAGTTTACTACGAATTAAAACATTTCGCTAATACTGTCATCTCATTGCTACCTTCTTATAAATGATATTAAGATTATGCCTATGATCCGTGTGTGCTTCTTCAAGGGAAGATGCAAGGTTGCCTGGGATCTGTGCTTGTTTGTGAAATCAGCATTAAATGATTCAGCTGAAGGCAGCATCCGTCATCTGATTCATCCTTTAATCAGAGGGTTCATAACACTGAAGAGTTTAAAAATAAATTTGCATGAAGTTAAATATGACAGCTCTGGTAAGTCAAAGAAAATACGTAGAAGAATGTTTAAATGTTATGGATTGTGATGTCAAACCTGACATTTTTCATTATGCCTTTATTTTATTCATCTAGGGCACAATGGCTTAGCTATCCTTGCATGAGTGAAGTCAGAATTACAGAGTATGCATGCTTTTATTCATATGAAATCAAGATTTTTAAAATCTTGATTTTTAAAATACGACTTTATGACGTATTTTGAAGATGAATAAACAACACCACTGAACCTGGATATTTTAACTATCTGAGGCAACAGATATTTCAAGCTTACTTTTTGCATGAAAACTATTAATCGTCATGTAGATAAGTCAGTGCCTGAATGGGATATGATAACAAAGCTGACTGTTGTCCTATTTGTCAGTTACTGGCTTCACAGTTGATTTAGGACTTCCACGCTCTAAAAATCCAGAAAATTACAAAAATATACAAACTTCAGGATCCAACTCTTCTAGAACATTCCACATAGCATTAAAGAGATGCTCATTTGTTCAGCAAGGATGTCTCTAAGTAGCAGTGACATGCAAGGCATTGTTGAGGAGGTGGGACTGACCAATGTTCTGGTGACTAGTTCTATGCCGTGTACATAGCGGCACTACAGAATAACTCTGACTCAAGTTATTTTCTGCATGCAATATTCTTGGTACAAGCAGATCTTTCTTCCTCAATAGAACTGAGAAACATAAATTTTATCTATATAATCTTACAGTTGGTTTGAACTTAAAATTTCTTACAGTGCATTTTTAACCTGTTTCTACTGTGCCAATAAAATGAATAAGTTTCAGGAAATTAATTATATGACCAATAACTTCTTGTGTACACAGGTAAAAATACAGATCAAAAGATCTATTATTCCGACGTATCAAATGGAGAAGCTCATAATGTTTGATAAAACAAATTCTTAAAATTTAACTTATTTTTCCTCCAAGCTTTTATAAGTAAAAATTATTACTAAGGGTAGCTTCATTTCTATGATCAATTTTACAAAAACAATTATCTCCTTTGATTTCTTTTTGATATATTGGTTTGTCAGACATGTGTTATTTAATTTCCACATATTAGTGTTTTTTTCCAGTTTCCTTCTGTTACTGATTTCTAGTTTTATAGCATTGTGATCAGAAAAAAATATATCATTTCAATCTTCATAAATGTATTAGGACTTGATTTGTGGCTTAATATGTGATGTATCCTGGAGAATGTTCCATGAGTGCTTGAAAAGAAGGTGTATTTCTGCTGCTGTTGGATGGAATGTTCTGGGAGGATGTGGAGAAAAAGGAACCCTCGTACACTGTTGCAGGGAAGGTAGATTGGTGCAGCCATTATGAAAAACACTATTATGAGGGTTCCTCAAAATATTAAAAGTAGAACCATATGATCCAGCGATCCCATTTCTACATACACATCCAAAGGAAAGAAAATCAGTGTGTTGGATTGACACCTACACTCCCAAGTTGACTACAGCATTATTCACGATAGCCAACAAATGCGCCAGACCTAAGCGTCCACGAACATGAGTGAATGAAGAAAACATGGTCTACACAGTCAGCCCTCCATATCTGCGAATACCTCATTCACAGATTCAACCAACCCCGAATCAAAAATATTCGAAAAAAATAATAAAAAATAAAAATGCAACAACAAAAAATAACACAGATAAAAAAGCAATACAGTATGACAAGTGTTTACACAGCATTTAAGTTGTGTTAGGTGTTATAGGTAATCTAGAGAGGATTTAAAGTATGTGGGAGGATTGTGCAGGTTATATGAAAATAACCGGGCAATTTTATATAAGGGGCTTGAGCATTCAGGTATTTTAGTATTCACGGGGTCCTGGAACCAAGCCCCTGTGGACAGCTAGAGATGACCGTGCACACAGTGGAACACTATTCAGCCTTTTAAAGAAAGGACATCCTCACATTTGCCACGGCATGGATGAACCTTGAGGAGATTACAGAAAGACAAGTCCAGCATGATCCCATTTTTATGTGAAATCTAAGGAAGTGAGACTCATAGAAACAGAGAGTACAATGGTGGTTGACAGGGGGAGGGGAGGGAACGGGAAGATGTTGGTCAACGAGTACAAACTTTCAATTAGGTGGGATGGATAAGTTCTAGAGATGATCATGGGATTTACAGTAAATACTACTGTTTTATATACTTGAAATTTGCTAAGAGAGTAGTTCTTACATTTTGTCACTACAAGACAGAAAATGATAGCTATGTGAGGTGATGGGTATGTTAATTATCTTGATTTTTATAATCATTTCAGAATGTACACATGTATCAAAACATAGTGTTATGCGCTATAAATATATATAATTTTTATTTATCAATTATACTTAGTAAAACATGGAGGGGGAGCCACTTAGAAATCTGTGGTAATATCTTTCTTTTAATTTCCAAAGTAGAGTACATCAAAGCAAGTATGTTTCAAAAAGATAAATTTAGCAAATAAAAAATAAAAATGTGCTACTAGAGCTCTTGGTGTCAAACAAAACAAAATAAGAAAACAACAGGGAAAGAAGGAAGGAGGGAGATGTGACCCCTTGTCAACAAGAGGGTGACGGGCCGAATGCCCTCGAAGAGCGTGAAGGGTGAAAATCAACACCATCATGCCATCATTCCTCCATTCCTCTTCCAGGGTTTCTGCTCTCTCACTTTTCTTTTTCTTTCTTTCTTTCTTTCTTTTTTTTTTTTTTTTAGAGAGAGACAGGGTTTCCCAGGCTGGCATACAGTGGTGCAATCATAGCTCAAACTCCTGGGCCCAAGTGCTATTCCTGGCTCAGCCTCCCAAGTAACTAGGAAGTAACCAGGAATATAGGCACATGCCACCACGACCAGCTATTTTTTTTTTCCTAATTTTTTGTAGAGACAAGATCTCCCAGGCTGGTCTCGAACTCCTGGCCTCAAGCAATCCTCCCATCTCAGACTTCCAAAATGTTAGAATTACAGGCATGAGCCACCGCATCTGATGTTTCTGATCTTAAAGAGAGGCGCCAACTACAACAAGAGTGGCAGGGTCATTAAACTACCTCTACAAGCTACACATCTAGGAGTTCTGCTTGCCACACTTCTCTTCTCAGAAGTTTCTGGCACATTGTGAGCAATCATTATTTCTTGCATGATAAATGAGTGTCTCCATAAGATCACTAATAAGCAGTTAAAGCAAAAATAAATTTCTTATTTATATTCACCAGGATCATTTTTATTAGAGTCTGAAAGATGAAATTAAATTATTTCAAATTTCATAATCAACAAATTTAATGATTCTATTTAAACTCTCCAGGTTTTTTGGCATCCCCTAGATCTGGCCAGAATTACAGGTGTTCATTAGTGCTTCCTTGAATTATTATAGCAACCCAGAACTTTATTGCTAAATGGGGCTTTAACA
Organism: Avahi laniger; assembly: GCA_963575035.1. Classification (NCBI taxonomy): domain Eukaryota; kingdom Metazoa; phylum Chordata; class Mammalia; order Primates; family Indriidae; genus Avahi; species Avahi laniger. The sequence continues at coordinate 2,993 of CAUYSK010055886.1, read as the reverse complement.
ATTTTCGAGTAGAGTTCATGCATTATTTGAGAAAGAGTTTTAAGAGATCTGCTAAAGGTTATCCAGCTAGTTGGTGACAGAGCACAGATAAAGACCAGTCATTTTCACTTCCAGTCCAATGGTTTTTTTCACCACCATGCCGCAATTTTTAGGTTTTATGGCTTCATTTTCATATTAGAAATTTGTTAAGAATCTATAGTACCGGTAAGAGAAATATCTTCTAATGGTATTGTCACATCATTTAGATTGCTACTTTGAAATATTAAAATAAGCAGCAATATTTTTTAGAAGGATGGAAAACAAGCCCAATGTTGTACAAGATGAAGCACTCTGATGCTCCATCTGCAATTTATATTGCATGCCTTAAATGGAGATGAATAGGGGATCGCACAAGTTTCCCTGGTTTCTTAATATTCTGAAACAATGAAATTCTCCGTTTAAATCGAGTTCTTCATAATTCAATTTATGAAGACCTAAAGGAAGGTAGGTTTTGAGGAAGTGGTTGGGTAGTGATATAGTGCCGCAGTCCCCAACCCCAGGTCCCTGAACCGCGCTGCATAGCAAGAGGTGAGCGGTTCAGATTTTCCATAATTAGCATCCATGGCACCAGACAACGTAACTACTAGTGGTAAATCTAAACATATGACAGGTTTTTCATCCTGACTTTTTTATCATCAATATTTTAATGGGCTATCAAGGTAGGGCTGCTTAGGATTGATTACATGAAGTGAAGACACACAGAGCAGTCTGCCAGCAAATAAAACTTCTTTTTAACAGTTCTCAGGATATCCATCCAAAACCATTTGGATTATAACTTTCGGATGGTTGGATGGCTTAATATAAGCCACAGTTCTTATATGAAGCATGTGATCATAAAAGACCCAGAAATAAAAGTCATTCTGCTTATCCATTTTTGCCCTTCCTCCCTGCCCTCCTTAACTTAATAAATATTTATTAATTGTCATGTATGTGTCAGGAGCTCTCACAGACACTCGTGAAATATCAGTGAACAAAATAAATACATTCTACTCTCATGGTGCTTACATTCTTCAAGGGAGAAATAAAATAAACAACATACATAAGAAATAAATAAATTATTATCTTTAAAGGTGGTAAACACTTTGGGGAAAAAAGAGTAGGAGATTGGGAATAGCAGAGTGTGAGAATGGTTCCAGTTTTACATAGGTCAGGGCAGGCCCCTCTGAGAATCTCGTGTCATTTAACAAAGACCTGAGGAGATGACGCAGGTGAGTCAATTACAGTATATGGTTTGGGGAAAGAGCTTTCCAGGCAGAGGGAGGGGATAGGGCCAGGGTATGCTTGATTTGTTCGAGGAATAGCAAGAAAGGCCATTACGACAGGGAAAAAGCAACGATTATCTTGCTGTTGTGATCATGAAATCTACAAACTTTCTCCTGTCAGTTGACACCCCATACTCTATTACTTTAAAATAAAAGTTATAACCTTTATATAATCATACTCAAGTCTCACATTTATCCAAAAATGCAGTCAAAATTCTTCCGAGAATGTTTAAATCACTCCAGAACCGTGATCTCTGGTTGGCCCGTATTTTAAGTCTCTTAGCTCCCACAAATATGTATTTGGTAGTGAACTGTTATGTGATATATGCAAATATGCCATTTAATGAGAGATGATGTCATTACCAAGCAGTCACGAAAAAGATCTTCGTTTTGGAAATTTAGAGATTAGGCACAAAGAGATTTGTTATTCCAACAAAGAAATTCCAAAACTTACAGTTAACATGAAAGCACCCATTGTTTCTGAAATGTCACTGCTCCTTTTGGCATTTTACTACATTTTTCATAGCATTAACTTTCTTCCAGAAATTGAAACAATTGTGATTATTGTACAAATTGCATGGCATTTATCTGGGTTAATACCTCAAAAAACAAGACGCACATAAAGGCAGTACTTTTTTACAAGGGGAGGGTTGGGCAGTCTTCTCCCACAGTAAGCATCTTGTTTTTGCCTCAACGCATCACATGAAAATGAACCGTAATTTCACGAACTCATAAATATAATGTAAAACACACGTAGCCTTACCTTCCCAAATTGGTCCTTTTTGCCAAAGCCAGTGGCAGCTGCAATGCTCCCTGCGCCCTCCACTGTCTTCTGGGCTACTGCCGTCACACCTGTCACCACCGCCCCTCCAACATTTGTCACTTGCTCTTTGGTCTTCTCAGCCACTGTGCGAAATCAAGACAACAGATTGAAAGATGATAGAATGACACTGACTTAAAAGAATGCCACTTTCACTAGCCATCGACTTCTACACAGCTATATTTACACATGCTATAGATAACTGAAGGGTCAGAAGAAATAAAAGCTACTAAGATTTCTATTTTTTTCTATTTTTCCTCTTTTCTTTTCACGCCACTTTCCTGACTGGGAAGCTACCAGGATTTCTGAGTGTGGTTCAACCAAACATTTGCTAAGATATTCTGTTGTAAACATGCAGGTATTAAAAAGTGCTTCAGGTTTAATGATCAGGGATATAAAGCCATGCACAATTTGAGTTTGATTTCTATTAAGGAAAATTTACAAGAAGTAATGGTTACAGGTGCAGTTATATTGTGGAATCAGACTCAGCACGGAATTTATTTCTGTATTTCAATTCAATGCCATTCCTTTGATCTCACTCAGCAAGTTCATTTTCTTCACGTCTTCCAGGTAACAGAACACATACTACCTATCTACATGCTCATATATGGTATTAACACATACGAATGAACGACAGCCTAAGAGATGGTTATCAAGGAACTTTGATCCTTTTATGGGACTTCAGGTAGTGAAAACTGAAGGTTTGTAATAATAAAATGGATTTTCAGTAATTTTTTTTTTTTTTTTTTTTTTTTTTTGAGACAGAGTCTCACTCTCTTGCCTGGGGCGAGTGCCGTGGCGTCAGCCTAGCTCACAGCAACCTCAAACTCCTGGTCTCAAGCGATCCTACTGTCTCAGCCTCCCAAGTAGCT
>CAUYSK010055885.1:0-10202 GCA_963575035.1 Avahi laniger | reverse complement strand
CAACTATTAACCCAAGAATAAACAAGGCACACAATTGTAGGTCACATGCTCGCCATCCGGTTCGAGAGAGCCTTCTCTGAAGGGTCCTCGGCCACAACTCGGCTTTGCCAGAAGTCATGGCTACGGCGTGGTCTCAGCACCTGTTATCTTTCATCTTTTTGATAATTGCCATTCTGACAAGATATGAGGTGCTTTCTCATTGTGATTTTAATTTGCACTTCCCTGATGATTAGTAATGTTGAGCATTTTTTCATAAGCCTGTTGACCATTTGGTCTTCCTTTAAGAAATGTCTATTCAAGTCCTTTTACCATTTTTAATTGTATTATTTTTTTTCTTGCTATTGAGTTCTTTATATATTTTGGGTTTTTTTTTGTTTTTAGACAAAGTCTCGCTCTGTTGCCTGGGCTAGAGTGAGTGCCGCGGCGTCAACCTAGCTCACAGCAACCTCAAACTCCTGGGCTCAAGCGATCCTTCTGCCTCAGCCTCCTGAGTAGCTGGGACTACAGGTATGAGCCACCATGCGTGGCTAATTTTTTCTATATATTTTTCGTTGTCCAGCCAATTTCTTTCTATTTTTAGTGAGACGGGGTCTCACTCTTGCTCAGGCTTCTTTATATATTTTGAATATTAATCCCTTGTCAGATGAATAGTTTGAAAATATTTTCTCCTGTTCTGTGAGTTTAACATGTAAATATCCCAACACATATAAAAGAGGATAGTATAAAGAGCTCCCCATGTATCCATCACTCAGCTCCAACAATTATCAACATTTTGCCACTCTTGTTTCTTCTATTCCTTCCCACATCCCACCTTTTAAAAAGCATCTCGTCACTTCTATCCTAAATATTTCAAAATGCAATTCCAACTGATAAGAACTTTTTGTGCACAACCACTCTCTGCCATTATCACACTTAATGAAATTAACATTAATTCTTTAATATTACCTAAGAGTGCATATCATTTTCTTCTGTTATCTCAAAAATATATTCTTACAGTTGTACATTCTTTAAAAATCTATTATTAAAAACAACGTAGAAATTTCTCAAAACAATCCAATTAGAAAATGGGCAAAAGACATGAACAGACATTTCCCTGCAGAGATACAGATGGCAAATAGCACATGAAAGTATGTTCTGTTCAACATCTTTCATCATTGGGGAAATGCACATTAAAATAACAATAAGATACCACTACACATCTGTCAGAATGGCTAGAATAAAAAACAGTAACAACAGTAAATGCTGGTGAGGATGTGGGGAAACTGGATCACTCATGCATTGCTGGCAGAAAAGTGAAATGGTACAGCTGCTCTGGAAAAGAGTGTAACTGTTTCTTACAAAACTAAACATACACTTACCACAGGAACCAGAAATTGTACTCCTGGACACTTACCCCAGACAAATGAAAATTTATGTGCACACAAAAACCTGTATGTGTTTGGAGCAGCTTTACTTGTAATAGCCCCAAACTGGAAACAACTCAAATGTACTTCAATAGGTGAGTGGTTAAACACACTTAGTACATGCATACCATGCACTGCTATTCATCAATAAAAAGGAACAAACTTTTGATACATGCCAAAACCTTGGCTAGATCTCAAGAGAAATAAATGGAAAGAAAATAAGCAAATCTGATTCCATTTATTTAACAGTCCTGAAATGACAAGATTATATGAAGAACAGATCAGTGATTGCCAGAGGTCAGGGAAGTGGGGAGGAATGAAGGAATGGAGGTGGCTGTGGCTATAAAAGTGTAGCAGGAGGGATCTTTATGCTGGAATCGTTCTGTATCGTAACTGTGGTAGTGGTCACAGGAGTCTGCATGTGATAAAATTATGTGGAATCATTAATGACACACGAATGTATGTAAAACTGCTGAAATCTGAATAAGGTGGATGGGTCATATCAATGTCAATTTCCTGATTGTGTTATTATGCTATAGTTCTGTATGATGTTACCATGGGGGAAAGTGTGTGAAGAGCATATGGAATCTCTCTGTATTATGTCTTACAAGAAGGATACATAAAAAACTAGAGTTGGAATGAGAGCAAGAAGGAGGGGACTCTTCAGTTTTCACTTGTCTTGCTTTCACTGTTTTTATTTGACTTTATCATATGCATGCATTTTTTAAAATTACTACTTGTGTTTAGTGCTGTAAAAACAAATCACTTCTAGAAACTTTACCTAAGAAAATATATACATAACAAGGTTGTTTTGGAAGCATGGGATTTAAAGCTTGGGATTTTAATTATAATGCAAGAAAGAGGCTCAGTATTGAATTCTGAGTATTGGGATAATTGAGAATCTCATATTCCATTACAACTATTGGTCAGAAGGTGATGGAGGTAGACACTAAGAATAAGTATGAAGCCCTCCTTGGATTAGAAGAAAAGAGTATTCCTCTATTAACAAACATACAGTTGCTTTCCAGGCCTTTCCCCTTTCTTGTTTTGGATTCTATTTGGTAGGGCTTCAGAAATTATAATCTGGACCATGAGTGTAAGGATTAGTCTAGAAATTGTGTAGTTCCTCCAGAGAAGATTAAAGTTAGCCATTGGACTAGGAAAATAGGAGGACAAAGTCTTTAAAAGAAAATTGGGCAAAATGGGGAAATATGCATCTACCATACAGCATTATCCCACTTACGCCCTGGAGAAGATTCATGATTAAGTTAAGCAATTAATACATTTAGAAAACAATGGGAAGAATGCACAGTTGTACCACAATGTAAACCTACAAAAACTTTTTTTCATTCAAATATTTTTTTGTTTACCAGAATGTGATTTAAAAAATGAAAATTTAAAAAAGTACACAAAGAAAATGGATTTTGATATATTTTATTTGAGACTATATTAATGTCCTCTGTATCATATTTTTATCAAGACATATTGAAATCATACTATATAGTTTTGTCTTTTTCTGATCAATATTATATCCTAGGAACTTCCAATGTTCTTAAAAGCTCTTCAAAAATATAATTTTTGATGGCTATGAAACATCACCTCCTGAATATACCATAATTTATTCAAGTATTCTCCTGCTGTTAGATGTTCCAGTTGTACACAATTTTTGATATCAATAAACAGTGCTGAGATGAGCATCTTTATTCATAAAGCTGTCTCCACTCACAATGCTCTGGGCAGCTTTGATATACAGGAATTACATTTTGTTTTAATTCGTTCTTATGTTTTTTTAAAGATTGGACATCTTTCCATATTTTTATTTTATATTAGCTATACATGTCATGAAACTCCTTTGAAAAGGGGAGTACTTAATGTGGAGATGTACTTTTGACATCACTTCACAGATAAGTCTGGTGAAGATGATTTTATCCTGGAGGATGCTGGAGTCATGGGAAAGGAGAGAGGAGGGTGATAGGAAGTAACGGGGGATGAAAGGGGAAAATGGAACATGAGAAGAGAAAGGGCCAGTGGGAGGGATGGAAGGGAAGATGACATCTACTTCCAAAGCCCCTCTACTCTATCTAAGGCTCTGCATTTGGTTCCCAACAGGTGTCCAGGTGTAGTTTTAGCTTCCAGATAAGGAGTATTCTCAAAGAAGTCAAAATACTATTGAAACTCAGGGGATTCTAATTATTGCACAGTGGGCACAGAACCAGTGACTTCGGGTCACTAGTTGGAGGGATGGGAAAGCTCTAGGGATGTGGGAGGGAACAGGGGTTGTCCTAGTTCAGGGAGAGAAGCCTCGGGGTTTTCTCAGGGTCTCGTGCGCAACTTCTTCAGGCCACGGCCACTCCAGCCGGACTCCCTGCACTGCCTTGCCTTGGTTCTGGTGGTCCGTGTAGCTAGACCTGGTTTAAATGTCTGGGCACAAGCTCAGCCATACTCTAGTTCCCTCGTTGTTCACTCCCACTGGGCCTGAGGTCCCAGCCCTGTCTCAGTCACCATGGCTGGTCAAAAGACAGTAAATGCCAAACTAGTTACTTGTAGAGTCCATATGGCTTAGTTTCCTGTCCCTAACAGAGATACCAAGGGGAGACTATTTCTTTCTGTGTAAGAAAAGGGGGGACTATTCTCGCTCCTTCTGCACAAGCTGCCCAAGGCCAGCTGTGTGGCTGGGCTGGCTGGAAGTACAGGAAGAGTTCTTCTTCCCCAGCCCCTCGAATGGGCATGATGTGTGCATAGGCATGAGAATATGCCAACAACCCCAGGACAGACACAGACCCAGAAACGTTTGCTTAATGGCATTAGGTTTATTTTATTTGGTGGGACAGCAGAATTTAGGGCTCTCTGAAAGGCATATAAGGCACAGAAGTATAGGCAGCCACAAGCCTAGAGGTGGACCCCTGCGCAGCATCCCTGGGGGAAGGGGGAAGACAGAGGATGCCCCCACCAGGTAGAGAAACCCGAGCCCCAGTGCCCTATTGTGTGTGGGGGAGGAAACAGGGGGCGTTAAGCAGATGGCCTGCTTTTTTTATACCGATAGTTTACTTCCTCCGGGAAATCTTAAAGTCTGGTATTCACGGCTGGAGGCACAGGGCCCATCCACTTCTCTCCTGGATGAAGACAATCACACACTTTACACACTGATCTCAGGTGTGTTGGCAGCAGAAGTTAGCCCCACAAGTCCCCAGGAATTTTCTAGAAAGGTCCTTCTTGGCTTCAAGGTACAGAAGGTTTCCTTCTCTCCTATGGGGGTAAAGGTGGCCCCTCCCCATTCAAACTTGAGCAGCACTATCTGTATAAGGCTTTGTTGTTGGAAGTGCCAAGAATATTTTTTGCTCTGAACCCCTCCTTCTGGTCAGTTGATATAATGGAGGTGGGGCTGGGGTCAAAGGCAGCCCAGCATTGAACCTTTAACTTACCCAGCAGGTACGCCAGCAACTCCATCCGGTCAGAGCCAAATAACATATGAGATTGGCCATCCATGTGGACCACAGTGATGGGCAGCCCAAAGGCCTGGAGAAAGCAGTTACAGTGCAGGGAGGAAGGGGATGGAACAGGTATTTGTCAGGTTGGTGTTTAAGGCTTTGACAAGTTGGGGTCACAGAAGCAAAGTAGCCAAAAAGGCATCTGATAAGAGGCCCCATGGCCTCAGGTGCCTTCTCTGTTTCTAATCCTCAGATGCTCTCTTTTCTCACACCATCAATCTCTTTCCCTTCCATCCCTTGAGCTCAGGGAAAGGAAGGGAGAAGATGAGGGTTGTCTCAGGAGCATCAGGGAAGAATCATGATGGGGAGGAGGTTTTGGACAGGAGTCTGAGGACCAACGCCCAAAGATTCTCAGTCTCTGCCTTGAGGACAGGGGCTGGGAAGAGTTGCTCACCCCGTATTTGCAGGCTGCCTCGGTGGTCTCCTTGAGCTGGTTCTTCACCTTTGGTGTTGAAATCTTTTCCAAAATTCCTTGGGCTTGTTCTGCAGACATACCAGCCTTCTCTGCAGCCTAAAGGGGTGTGGGGGGAACACAACTGTGTCTGCACTGTGGGAGGTGGGGCTCTCGTCAGAAAACTCTGATCTTTTTATTTTCTGCTCCCAAGATTTCCTGGCAATGACTTTACCCGCCCACAAGTGGGGATCTGTCCTTGCCAAGAGGAATAGTTTCCTTTCTCCCAAGTCTTGAGATGGGTGAAAACAGCAGGTGGCACAGAGTCAGTCACAGAAATTAATGCCATGGGATATCTTAGAGTCCAGCTAGCCAGACCTCTTCATTTCACAAATGAGGAGCCTGGAGTCCAGAGGTGCTGTATTACTTCCTCAGAGTTACAGAGCTTGTTAGTAGCAGAGCCAATTAAGTCCCTAGAATTCAAGTCCAGGGCTCTTTCCTTCCTACTTCTCAGAATTTCTGAATATCTTGTGCTTTATTTGAATCAAGAGATGGGTTCTAATTCCCATACAATTTCCTAAGGACTTAGGAACAACAGGCATGGCTGCAGCCACCTACCTGGCTTCCAGACAAGCATAAAGGCTTCAGTTTGCATTATGCTGTTGTTTGGGATCTGTGGTTCTCAACCTTGGCTGTACATTTGAATCTCCTGGGGAGCTTTAAAAAAATCTCCATGTGCAGGATTTTGGGGGGATGGGGAGTTAGTGCCAAGGTGCTCCAGGTAATTTTAATGTACAGCTAAGTTTGATAACCACTGCAACTTGACCTCCTACACCTGAAGCAGGATTCATGAAGTCACGCAGTCCATCATAAGGAGGCACTGTCTTTGACTTTGCTAAATTAGAGAATTGTGTTCCAGATCAAATGTTTAACAATAGGGAAATGGTTAAATGAAAAAAAATAAGTCCACTGAATGGAAATGCTATGTGGAAATGAAGAACTATACTTTCAAAGAGTTAAAAATAACATGGAAAATAACTGTTAAATATTACATAAACAAGTTAGCCAGGCATGGTGGCGCATGCCTGTAGTCCCAGATACTTGGAAGGCTGAGGCAGGAGGATCACTTGAGCCCAGGAGTATGAGGTTGCTGTGAGCTAGGCCGATGCCATGGCACTCTAGCCCCAGCAACAGAGTGAGACTTTGTCTCACAAAAAAAAAAAAAAAAATTAAGTAAAAGAGCAAAATAAAAATCATGCATACACTTTGTAGGAATAAAGACTCTAGACGATGTATTGGCTGTTCTTTATACATTTAACTTTTGTGTGACTTGTCATTTTATATATTAAATTTGAATATGCTTCAACAATGTTTTTGGTAAACTGGAAGGAAAATCTTGTTTTGAATTTCCTGATTTAATCCTGAAGAAAAACTTAACTTTTTATACCTCTGTCTAAGGTTGGCTGGTCAATGTTTTGAACTATTTCCATTTGTTCTCACGCAGACTTCTGTATAATTCTGGCATTAGTCAGTTAGTTTTTTGTTGTTGTTTTTGTAAAGCTTCTTTTTAAAAGTCTCCTGCGTTCCATTCTGGATGTGTTGGTAGGGTTTGTGTTGGAGTCCTTGGAGACTTGTGAATACTCTGTTCCTCCCCATCTGGGGGTTCTAACACATACTATCTTTCTCCCCCTGACTTCTTTCATGAAATAAATTCTACCCGTGTATTGTTCCTTTTGTACTTCCCCTTTCAATCATAAGATATTCTTTTGAGAATTCTCTTCGTTCCAACTTTTCAGTAATTTGTCCCCTCAAACACAGATATGTTTTTCCCTCAAGTAACTATGACCTTTTCCGCGCAATAAAAAAACGACTGTCCCCTTCACCCCCAAACGCCAACGGTTCTCAGATTCTCTGTGAGCGCAGAGGGGGCGGTGGCAGAACACTCACCGCTAGGATGCTCTGGGGCTCCACGATGTCCTCATCCTGGGAAGGAGAGAACGCTCAGCAGGAAGGGGGTGGCCAGGAGAGGGATATACCAGAGGGATGGCAGTAGGTCAGTGAATGACAGGGGAGGGCAGGATGACGGCTCTGGAAGGGGGCCTGGGGAGGGTCAGAAAGTCACCCAGGGTCCTCCCAGAGGATTCCCAGAGCCCCGCCCTCACCCGTGACCAGACGCGCATCCACAGCTCCCGGGACACTTTCTCCAGCATCTCCGGGTGCTCCAAGCTCAGGGCGGTGAGGAAACGCATGGCGGACAGACTTCCTGCGGGGCAGAGGCACGCCTAATGGAGGACCAGTTCTTCCTTGCTTCTGACATCCCCAGAGCTCAATCGCTCTCAGCCTGTCTCCTGTTTTTCATAGCAAGTTGCGATTTGCCTGCTCTTCTTCCCTTCCTTGCCCGGCCACCTTCAGCTCCCTCAACTCTGACCCTGAGGTGTCCCAAGGCATGCTTCATTTCCGTTAGACTTTGCTCTCCACTGGACACCACACCTGCTTCCCACTCTCTTTACCTTTTTCAAGGATCACAGAGAAGAAATCCTTTGGGAACTGGATGGGAACCTGGAAATATTGTCTCAGGAGTTTAATGTCCTCTCTCATGTACTGCCCTTTGCGGGGAAGCATAGCTGGTGGCTGGTTTCCTGCAAGTGGAAGGTGGACACGCTAGTGAGAGAAGACCTAAGGGTCCCGGGTCTTGAGCAGAGGGCAACTTACTAGCTGCCGGTGCCAATATAAAGACCCAGCTGAGGACAGCTCCCCTGGGCCATTGAAATCATCACACCCCGCTCCCTGCAGCAAACACCTCTCCCTCTGTACCGCTGTCTTTCATGATCCCCCCTATGAGGCAAGGCCGCAACTGCAGGTTGATGTTCCAGATCTTCTGATAGCGGCACAGGACCTGCCAGGGCAGAAGTGAAGAACAAGAGCCAGGGTGAAGACGACAAAGTGAAACGGCTGAGGAAAAGGGAAGAGCAGTTTCATGGCAAGAAACTAGCCAGGGGCTCTAACGCAGAGTAGATGAGGACACCCTAAATTGTTTGGTTCGAAATGGTAAAACTCTCTCCATTTCTATAACTCGATTCCAAGGTTTTTGCTCCGGTGGATGGTTTCCATTCTGTTCTACACCCCATCCCCCGATTGTCATCGAGGGGCTAGGAGGTGGCTGTGCCATGGATTTCTCCTAGAGTTTTTGGAGTTGCCCCTGCTCTTCTCAACCACCGTGGGAAAACTACTGTCCTAGGCTATAAAGGCTCGATGAACTTTATCCCGTTTAAAAGCACACGAAGTGACCTTCAGCCTTGGCGCGCGCTTTGCTTATCCTAACTCCGTGGGCAGCGCCAGGAATCTCACGAGCCCTATATCCCTGTGCCCAGCGCTCGCTCTTCCCTCTGCCCTCAACCCCCAGGCCCCGCCGAGGCGGCTCCCCCAGCGTCACCTCGAAGCCCAGCCAGGAGTAGGGGGACAGCACGTCGTAGAAGAGCTCCAGGGTGCGCGGTAGGGGCCCCATGGTGCAGCGCTCGGGCGGCAATGGCGAAGCAAGCTCGGCTCCGGAAGAGCGACGACGCTAGTTCCTCTCTTGTAGCGTCGCAGGCACCGCCCCGCGCCCCGCCTCCCGCCTCCGCCCCCGCCCGCAACCTTGGCCGGGAGACCTGCGCTGGGGCGAGGGTGAGGAGAGGAGGGTTCCCTGGGGAGCGCGCAGGCGTGGAACGCGGAGCGCCGCGCACCTCGGGGTCACCGCCCTGCTCTGGGTGGAGTCTGGGGCGAAGCTCGTGGTCTGCGCTGCTTGCAGTGCCTGCCACTTAGATGTGCGCCTTTGACAAGCCTCTCGACTTTTCCGAACTGCAGTTTCCTTAGGCGGTATACAAATGGCGGATACCTAATAATAACCCCTACCTCACGTCGAGTTGTGAGGAATGAGGGGCCTCCAATAAATGTTAGCTCTTACTCTGTTGTTTGGTAGCTGCTTGAACCTCGGACTGGAGCAGAGTAAGAAGTTCCAACAGGACACGTTTCCTTGTGCTCGCTTTCTCAAGATTAACACAATGCCTGAAAAATATTTGGCGATTAACACATTGAGTGAGTGAGAGAAAGCAGGACAGGTGGGGGCTGGGGAGTCCTCAATGCAGCGAAAGTTGTGGGGTTTAATGCGGGAGGATCTGCCCTATTTGCATTTGCAAATAGGTAAGTCATATTGGCTTATATTGGGATTATATTTACTGCAAAGAAACAGAAGTTTTTAAAAATTCCATTTAATTTTATTAAAATTATTTTTAACATTACTAATTTTATAAATTAGAAGACACAAAATAGAAATTCCTTGGGGAAACAACTCTGGGTTATCAAGAGCACAAAGAAATAAGGTAAACTTCTCCGTGGGTAGAGCATACAAAATGGAATGAGAAATGCTGTTGTCTTCAACCACTTGCAAAGTAAACTACTAGATCAACATTCACTGAAACTGAGCAGTTATACTTTTGTTTTTCTTCAGTAATAATAATTTAAAAGTGTCCAAGAGCTAATTCAGCATGGTAATATAAGATTTTATTTTTAAAGTAGATAATCATTTATTTTTAAAAACCTTTATATTTGGAAATAATTTTGTGAGCTAAAATAAAATTTTAAGATTCACCCCCTCACCAGCTGACTGAATGGACCCCCTGGTGGCCAAAGGAATGTACTAAAACTAAATTGCCTGCCAGGAGGCAGAAGGTCAGACATGCCTTATCATGTCCCCCTCCCTTCTTGGGGACATCCTTTATAACCCATTAACAGGCCTAAGGGGTATGCAAGACAAACCTACAGATGGCTTATCTCGATAAACAGCTCCTTATGTTGAAACATTCCAAGCCTTTAGACAAAACTTCATGTCTTTAACCAATTACAAACCAAAGAATCTTTAAACCCACCTCTGACCTGTAAGCC
>CAUYSK010055883.1:0-16015 GCA_963575035.1 Avahi laniger | reverse complement strand
TATGTTAGATGTTCTCTAAAAGACAGATAATGGGGGAATTCCATATTTATTCTCTATCAGTTTGAGGCAGATCAATATTGGATATAATAAAATCAGAAGAAAAGGATCTTGAGATGAAAAGCATAAATAGGAATAAAGGGGATAGTACATAATGATAAAAGGAAACATCCACTAACTAAAAGTAATTATCATAAACACATATGCAGCCAAAATCGCATCACATGATAAAAAGTATCTACTCCAAACTTTAGTAAGTGTTTTATTTAAAAAAGAAACTTTAGAAGCATTTCCATTAAAGTCAGTGTGCTAGCTGTTCTCTGTTTGCACCTACGGATCCCGTCTTTGCCTTCCTCTACTTGGCTCTGAGCCCAGGAACCTGACCTGTGGCATTTACACCAGTGCTTCCCTTGCCCACTGGTTTTCCAGCTGCCGGCAGACAATGGAGAACCTGGGATTTGAGAGGGGAAAGACGAGACTTAAGTCAGAGTATTTATTGCCCTGGTTTTTATCATGTAAAGTCATGCAGGCTGGCTCTGTCCTGAATGTAGGTCATTATGCTACTCAAGGTGACCTGCTTTACATGATAAATTTTTTTTTGTATTTATTAATTCATCTATTCATGAACATATGGATATGTTCTACCTCAGTACTTTTCTTATTTATATTAATTAAAAGGTAGTTCATTTTTTGAAAAATTTTAGCACAAAAGTATATGAAAGAAAATTATATATACACATAATTTCATAAAAATGTGAAAATTCTATAGATGTATATATTTAATTTGTTTTACAACTTGATTATTTGATGCAAATCATATACATCATTTTATGTAAATAAACAGAGATTGATATTATATTATAATGATTTAACAGCCACAAGGTATTCTAAAATATGAACTGCTATAATTTATATAATCATTTTTTAAATTGAGGAGCATTTAGGTGGTATCTAATTTACTACTGTTCTAATTAATGCCAACACGGATATTCTTATGTGTGTGTATGTATACATCCTTCCATACTTTTTAAAAGATAGAGCTGGAATTGTGGAGTCAAAGTATAGGTTATTTATAAATTTGCTAGCTATTGCAAAGTTGCCTTTCTGAAACATACCAAAATTAGAGTACAATATTACCTATTTCCCCATATTCTTATAAGCAATGGCTACCAAAAATCTTTTAGAAAAATTTTCAGTTGATTATGTTGTAAATGGTATTTTCAGCATGCTTTAGTAAACATTTGTGTGCCTACTAATGAGTGTGATTAACTTCTCCTAAATTTATGTTATTTTAATTTGACTGTGAACTGCCTAATTATATACTTTGCTAATTTATTAAATCTAGTTGTCTTTTTCTTGTTTTGTAAGAGCTCTTTATTTATCAGATATTAATCTTTTGTATATTTCAGGTGTAAATATTTTCATCTAGACTTTCATTTGTCTTTTAGGTTTATTTATAATGATACTTATTATCAGATTTATTTATAATTATCTCTTATCATCATAAGTTGTTAATCATTTTTGTTGTCTGATATGTACATATCTTCTTTTAGATTTCTGGCATTATGCATTGCTTAAGAAGGCCAGCTTTGCTCCAAGTTCATTAACATATACTCTTAATTTCTCTCTAATGTTTTCATAGCTTTGTCTTCTACTTGTATTACTTATTCAATCTGGATATTTTGTATACTGCATGAAGTATCTAGCCATACTATTTTTTTTCCATGAACTTGTGACAAACTTTCCCTAAAGATATTAAATACCATTTTTATCACAAACTAAATTTCAATATGTTTTTTGTCTATTTCTAGACTTTTTAGTTGGTTTCACTGATTTTTTTTTGCTTATTCCATTTCTGTGTCATACTGTTTTAATTTTTATAGTTTAAAAGTACATTTTTATAACCGATATCATAAGCTCTCCCTTCTGTATTGAACTTTGAAATTTTTCCCTAGGTATTCTTACACATTTACTTGTCCTAATAAATTGTAGTTTATCTAGTTTATCAAATATATCAAGTTTTGCCTTCACATCTCAGATAAAAGTCTATTGAGATTTTAATTAGAATGCCACTGAATTCGTAGATTTATTTGGGGGAGAGGTGACAACTTTAAAATACTGAGATTTCTCATCCAGGGCCATAGCATATCTCCATTTATTCAGGTCTTTTTTACAACTGTCAGGTAGGTTTATAATTTTTGAAAGAACAAAGTGATGTATGTGATGGTATAAAATTAGAAAGATTAAGGTTGCCCAAATGCTTGTCTGCTGATTGCCCCTTCTTTCTCAAAGTTTGTAACGGAACTATATCAACAAGAATTAGAGCAAATGCAAATGCAGATGCTGGTTAAGTATTAGCTGGGTCAATGCAAGGCACTCCTGCAGGAGCTGTGATAAAGCTGGGCAGACGTATGGTTTTTCTATCTTTTGAGCCTGAAAACACATTTATTCAACTTTTGACATATATTTACTGAGCATTTTTCTAGGCATGAGGGATATAGCAGATTAAGAAAAGGCGAACAGAAAAGCCTATACTCATGGAGCTTACATTCTAGTAGGACTGACACTTAAGCTATCTCCCTTGTCCATTAGTGATGTATAGGAAGCCAAAGCAATGATAGCTTACCCAACGTGACATATGGAATAAAAGACAGAAACTAAAAAGGTCTTAACCTACAATGGCCTTCCCCACTAGTATTCATGAGCTGGCCAATGCACACACATATAAACATATTTAATAGCATATGTATACATATATATATGGTATAATTGGAATGTATATCCCATTTACTGAATGTTTGTTATAGTCTAGGCACCCTACTAAGTACATTACATATATTGTATAATTTAATCATCAGAGAGAAATTGTCTTCCTTTTGTAGATGAAGAAACTGAGACTCAGAGAGATGAAACATTTGGAAAAGCTTATGTTGTTAGTACAGCACGGACTCTCAAAGTATGATGTAGGCTGATAAAAAACAAAACAAAACAGGGACTTAAACTCATTCTAGCTTCAAATGTAATGTTCTTTTCTCCCTGTCCCTCTGCCTCTAATTAGTCATCTGTTATTTTACTCATTATTTTGCAAGCTTTTATTGAATGTCGCTGCTGTTTTTATAATGTGTCAGGTACTGGAGACAAAAATGATGAGTAAAATGGTCTCTGCCCCTGGGGAGCTGTCACATTGATGAGAGTCATATACAAACACAGATTAGAATGTAGTCTGTTAAGTACAATGATAGGTTCATGCACAGAATGTCTCCTGGAGGATCCCAGAATTAGGGAAACAAGCTTCCTTCTTGCTTACCTCCTCTCTTTTACTTTGGCCATTAGTTTGTGAAAATGCACAAACATTTGGGAGGGGATTGAGACCATTGTCAGGTGGCAAACATGAGAGTGACAGTATTTTAGTTACTTTAGCCAGTGGAACAAAGTGAAAGAGAATTTTCTGAATTAAACAATGATGAATCTATGATCAGTGCCAGGTCTGGCAAGTGACTCAGTTAATATTTATTGAGTGCTTACTACATGCCAGGAACTGTTCTTGGTGCTTGGGACTCATTAGTGAACTCAACAAAGATTTTTGCTCTTCTGCAATTTACATTTTGATGGGTAGAGAGAAAAAGAAAATAAACAATAAAAACAAACAAATAATATAGCATGTCATAAAGTGATAAGAACTATACAAAAAATGAAAGAGAAAAGAACAAAAGAAAAAGCAGAACAGGCAAGGAGGACAACAGGTACTGGAAGGGGAGTGTTAGGTGGCTTGCAATTTTTAAGAGGAAGGCAATTGAAAAGGTGACATTTGAACCAATCCTTAATGGAGGTGAGAGAGTTGGCCAAGCAGGATATCTGAGAGGAAAAGCATTCCAGGGAAAGGGAACAGCCAGGGTAAAAGACCTTAACTAGGAACATGACTGGATGTATTAGAGAGGAACAGACAATGTTGTCAGAGTGGAGCATGAAAATGTAGAGTCATTGGAGAGTCACATATTACGGTGACAAGGAGCCACACAGTTTAAAGTCTTTTAGGCCATCTGAAGGACCTTGGTTTTTATTCTGAATTAAATGGGCAGAATAATTCAATGCGACCTGAAGGAAGACCAAGACCAATAATTCAGGTAAGAGATTAGGGTAGGTTGGCCCAGGTGATAGCAGTGGTGGTGATGAGAAGTGCTCAGATCCTGGATATATTTTGGAGGTGAAGCCAATAGGACTTCCTGATTGATTGAAAGTGTCACATAAAAGAATGAGAATAGATAAGAATGACTCCTTGGTTTTTGGCTTTAGACACTGGAAGAATAGTGTTCTATCAACAGATTTGGGGATCGTTGAAGGTAGAACAAATTTGGGGAGAAGAGGCATTGAGTTTGAAATGTCTATTAGTCACCCATAAAGAGATGCTGAATAGGTGCTTGCATATATGAGTCTGGTGTTCAGGAAAAGGGTCAGGGTTTGAAATGTGTGTTTGGGAGTTGACAGCATATGGATGGTATTTAAAGAAATGAGACTAGACTGGATCACCCAGAAATAGCTGGGTTTAAGTTATGGCCAAATCTATCTGAATAAATTGAATAAGACGAGATCAAAACATTTGAGCTATTTCATTTACCATAACCATGTAGGCATAGAATAGAACTTGGGGAAAAAAACTTTCTCATTATTGACAAAATTCTCCTATGAATTTTCACAAATAGCCCCAGTACTTAGATACATATTAAAAAAGACCACTTATTTTACTAGGTTAAAATATGGTGTTAATGAATCTAACATCTGGTCCTCATACAGTCCAGTTTGTTTCCTTTATTAGGGCGCATTTTTGCTCATGTGGAGTAAAATACTGTTGTAACACCGTAGACTGTATCTGCCTTTCTGATCAGCTTTATAAATGTGTGCTGTTGCTTACAAGGAGGAAGGATAAAATTGTTTCAGTGGTAACTCACAAATAATCTTGCCTAAGGAGAAACTTGTTTATTAATAGGACCACTTTTATAAAGTCAACTGGAAAATTGAAATAATTTTAATCATGATTACTAAGTTATTCAAATATTTCTTATATAAAAAGTAGTGTGAAGCCAGAATTATTTAGATAATTCTGTGTGCGTGCCTATACTCTACCCTTTTAAAGCCAAAGATTATCTACTTTTTACTCTGTGTAATCTAAAGCAGTATATCCATATCTTAAAAAGGATAAAATATTTATAGATGGCTTTTTCTAAGTTTCTCATTTTCCAATATAAATATTTCATCAGAAAATATATTTTCTGATAACTTGTGAAATGATGTGAGTAGAACAGAGGCTCTTAAATGTTTTCACAGTGCCTACAAAGCTGGTTGAGTTCTTCTCATCTTTCATGTTAGGCTTTTTTAAAAAGTTCAAGATTCGTTAGATATTTTATAACTCCTTGCTTAGACATAACTCAACTTTCCTCAACAAATACTTTGTTTTGCCAGTTATTATTTCTCCTCTAAAATAACATTATGACTTATTGCAGTTTATCACTAGTGGGAGAGGAAGGATTTGTCTTCCCACGTCTTCACGTTTCCACAGCAAAGGGGTCCTCTGTTCCCCACGCCTTGATGGGGAGGTATAAGAATGAGACCTTCTGCTTCCTCTCATCCGCACTCTACTGCCCCCTCCCACTGGGAGAGGAATAGCTAGTCCGGCTGTCAGGCATTGGCATTCACTGGGCCACATGTAAGTAAGTGGGGTTTCTAGCTGTTTCAAAAGCTTGAAGCGGATTCCCCTCCGTCTTTCGAACTACTAACCTCCATGGAGTAGTTAAGAAAGGAGCTGGTGGTTGCCAGGTAATCCACTCCTGTGTATGTCTATCAGCTAGAAGCTTAGAGGCAGAGAGGAACGGCAGGGTTTAGGCACCAAATTCTACCATAAAGGCGGAGCTTCTTCTAGATTATAAATTTCAGGAAGCGATCTGGATGGATTATTTTTGTTCATTGTTTTTTCTCCTTGATTATAAGCAACAACCCATGAACCACAATATTCTGTTGAAATGCTAGGGAAATTTGTGAAGGATTTGGCCTCATTGCCCAATGAAGGCTTTGACCTCATTGCCCAATGAAGGCTTTGACCAAAAGAGAAGAATAGTAGAGTTCTGATGTAACAGAATGCTATGACATTCCCTTTAATATTGGGAGATAATCTAATAAATATCTGACAGGACATCCGAGTAAGTAAAAGATCTGACCAAGTACTTGGAAAATATGCCTTTTTCTATTGATTGTTTGCCTACATTTGGTTTGTGACTAAATGAATAACAATAATTTTTAATTGTTTAATTTTTCAGAACTATTTAACAAAACTTCATTTTTGTTTATTTTATTTCTGCTATTGACATCCTACCCACCTGATTGTCACTGCAGAAATTAAAATCATTCACTAGCTCCTCATATCTTTTAGAATAAAACAAAAACTTCTTAATTTAGGCACTCTTGGCCCTCTGTGAACAGATTCCTGCATATTTTTCTCACATCCAGCTACAAGGAATACTTAAAATCCAGCTTCAGAAAACATCATCTGCCTCAGAAGTAAGCTTTTTCCATGTTCTTCATCATACTTACTTGCTCAACTCATTTTTCCCCCAAGTCTTAATTATCTGGGATGCCATGTCTTTGGCTTTGTAACTGAGCATGGCCTCTATTTCTTGCCCTCCTGTTATTTTTTACAGACAGGTTTAGACTCCTTTCTCTGGCTCATAAGTCTGCCTCTCTACTTGAGTCTACTTGACTGAGTATGAGACTTGTGGCTTTCTCTTGTTTTTGGCATGCCCCATAATCCTCTCCACAGGGAACTCCCCATGCCTATCTCATACCTTTCTCCGCCTCCTTGCAAACGAATGGGATCAGGTGCTTGGTAAGCATGAAATTTAAAAAGTGAGTTTTTTGGAAGATCTGAATGACTGAGGCCGTCACCCTCTGCACTATGTAGGAAAACCAATCAAAGGGAATAGATATTTGGGTCCTTCTCCCAGGCTGGCTCTATTTTGGACAGAGCTGGGATACACGGAACAAACTTCTACTCGTTAACCGTTTTTACTACCCTCCCCACTGACCACCTCTCTGATGTTAGCACTTTCAGTTATCACACAAGACACAATACAATTGATGAGGCTATAATTTAGACATGATAATATAGATTCCATCCTAAGATCATACACAGGTTACTTTAATTGGAATATAGAATATGGGTTTCCAGAATTTTTTTTTTCAGACAGTGTTGCTCTGTCACCCAGGCTGGAGTGCAATAGTGTCATTATAGCCCACTGCAACCTCCAACTCCTGGGGTCAACGATTCTCTTGCCTAAGTCCCCCAAACAGCTGGGACTACAGGTGCACACCATGACGCCTGGCTAATTATTCTATTTTTTAGTAGAGACGGGGTCTCACTCTTGCTCAGGCTGGTCTCGAATTCCTGAGCTTAAGAGATCCTCCCACCTCGGCCTCCCAGAGTGCTAGGATGACAGGCGTGAGCTACCATACCTGGACTTCCTGAAAGTTTTGAATCATCCATTTATGGATTACTTCTGCAGATAGCTTTTTTTAAGTCATTTTATTCCAAAGAAATAACCGTATAGTAAGCTTTAGGGATTCTTATTATCTTAGGTTCCTACTACCCAGTCATGCTAGAATGTTTCTTAGAATCAATATTTATCATCCTTGTGATTGGGTAGTACTGCAGCTAGAGAGTAGTGAGAATGAACGTACTACTACTATTTAATATAAAAGTAGACAAAAATAAAAGTGTAGTTTGGTTTGAGGGATATACTCAACAGGTGGACTAGCTTCAGCAGCTTTAGATAGTTTTGTGGCTTTAAGTAAAACTGCCAACATGTGTTCTCAGCTTATTCTCTCCAACAGCCCCTACCTTGGCTCCATCCTGTAACTGTTCATAAATAAATGTTGTGTAATGGCGCTGGTATGCGTTTGGGGACTCTAAGACATTATTTCTTACATTCTCATCATATTTCATTGTGGACTTTGATTTTTAGAAGAGCACTGACCCCAAAGAAGTAGCTCCCCAAAGAAGCTCTGATTATTCCAGACGTGGCAAAGGTCTTGGCAAGAGCGCAGTGCGCGGACGCAGAGGTGAGCTAACGGAGTTAACCGGCGTGTGGCTGTGCAGCTGGTGCGGGAGAGTGGTGGAGACGCAGACTGAAACCTGTAGGTGGAGTAAGGTGGTCAACACTAGGAGGAAGGGCTCGAAGCTGAAAAGTGAAAGCAGTAAATAAGGACGTGTCTTTTCCAGCAGCACTGACTTTCTGGAGCTTAGCAAATCATGCCGAATAAAAAAACCAAAATAAAGTTTATAAAAATGCCCCAAATACAAAGGAGCCAGACTGATTTTCCAGTCACAAACAGGTGAATTTGAGCCAGTTGGCTTAGATGTCAAGCAGTTCCCTGTAACTCTAATTAACTGCTTCTCTTTCCCAACTCTAAAAAGAGATCTAGTAGTTTTTCTAAAAAAGGCAGGACAAGGAGGAAAAGAAATGTTAAAATGCTATTCACTAAGTAATTGATTATTACTTTTGTCCCTGAACTTCAGTCTAAGAAGACAGGATGTTGGAATTTCCCCATCTCGACTTCTCCCAGGTTCATGGATCACCTTTTTGGAGAGTGAGGATGGGATTCGGGGAAGGATGTTTTATTTTTTAGTTGCTTTCCCCTCCCCATCTATAACCTCTTTAAGAGTGATTGTGAAAAATAAAGAAAAGTTTATTTAATCTTAGAACTATGTTTAAACTTTGTATGACGTTTTCTGATCATGTCAGAGAGACTAAATAAAGGCCAAATGCTTACCAGCCTCATTACTGAACAGAGCGACACACTGCTAGGCTCTCTTTTCCTGGCTAAGACTAACGCGTTTTCACCCAGCACCTAACACGTTGTCTTTGGCACATACGTGGGAGCCTGAAATCTGAGCATAATTGGCTCTCAGTCTGGGAGCCTCATTTTCTTGGCTCTATCCCATAGGCACCCCACTCCCATCCACTGCCCCTCCGTCACTTCTACCAAACTTCCCATCATCTCTCCGCATAGTAGAGTTTCTGTAAATTCACACTTTCCATCCTAACAGCCAGGATATACAAATACTTTCCAATTGACACCAATCTTAGAAATATTTTTTTCAAAGAACTGGATGGAAGGAGTAAAAGTCGCAAAGACTGAAGCTTAAGACTTTTAAGATTTAAACGGGATAAAGATAATTTTTCTTCCCAACTGGTGTAACTATCACTACCCTGGTAGTGGGTGGCTTTTTGATATGACTTATTTGCACACACTGGAAATAATATAGTACTTGACATTATCAGAAGCTTCCTTTTGTTGGGAAAATGCCAGAACCTGGTGTGAAATACTTGGATATGTGAAGTGGTATCAGGGATTTCCTGGAGAGCTCCATAGTTAAAGACAAGATTAAACATGTTTTCTATTTGTTTTCCATATCCAGCTATAGGTAGGTCAAAATGCTAATGAGAACATTTTCACTGAAAATAGCTATGTAATCTGAGACTTACATTATATTTAAGGCTGGATCAAATATATTTTGGGCTCTTATATTTTGGCTTAAACTCCTGCTTAGAAATCTGAAAAGAGTACCTTTCTGTTGTACTTTTCCAGGGAACAGTGGATCTTGTTGTAGAAAGAGATCAACTTGAAGGAAAACAAAAGTCAACAAATATCATGAGCTATGCAGTACGCAGAACCCACAGTGTCTCATGGGATCTGTAAGTTCCCCAACTACTGGGTGATCCATAGGAAGTATTCTCTCTCCTGTCAACTACAGTTGCTAGAGGATAAATTCTTGCATTCCGGAACTGATCAGATCACTGGTTTATCCTTGTTCTCGTATTTAACCCCTGCTGTAAGGTTTCCTACTGGAATTTCGGATGATGTCAGCTCTACTCCTTATCTTTCTCAGAGTTCTACTAATAGGTGAATCTGATGGATTCTCCCAAGCAACATAAACTCTCTGACACCAGGATGCAATAACTCTCCCTGGACACTGATAAGCTTAGTAGGGAAATCTCCCCTTTTCCTCTAGTTGTTAGCAATTCTCATTTTCTGTCTTTTTTTGCATGTTGCCTACCTTCAAAGTAGACTTAATATCCTCTTTATATCTTGTTCCCTGATGATGGTTTTCCATCCTCTAAGGGACATTGCCTTGGTCTGCAGGTTACTTGTGTAACTGGCCCATATCTTCTTTTTCTTTTCTTATTTAATTTTTGGAGATAGTATTTATCCAGCCCAGTAAATGTGTGGTTTTGGAAGCCCATAAAACTTTGGTCAACCCTATATTAAAGATTTCCAAATCTACTTCTATAATGTAAACCTCTCCCTGAACTCCAGATTCATATACTTAGTGTGGCAGATGCTGTCAATGCCTCACTCCTATCCTCTCGACATTCATCCTCTACATGCTGAAAGCTACTTACACCAAACACTTCTCCACCTGTGTCCTTTTCTTCTTGTTGCAGGAGAATGTTTGTCTTAAATGCAAGGCAAGCTAGCAGACCTGGGAGTTAATGGGTCCAGAAGCAGCTTTCAAATAATAATGGTAGAGATCTGGCGAATAATAACCCCAATGTCTAATCCCAAATTTGTGGTAACTCTAAGGTAAGTGGTATATTGTCTTCTAGAGTTACTAGTGATGCTAAATTTTAATTTTCTTGCCTACAGTGGTAACTGGCTTGACAAAGCACATTTTGTAGACTTCCTTCCTTTCTCTATCTTACATTCTCACTAACCTACTGGTGTTTCCCAGGACCACCTTCAAATTGAGCTACTTGTATTTGAATTGTCTGAATCTATTTATGAGATAACCCAAAGTAATGTATTTATTAATAGAAAACTTCATGACTTTACTTTGTGGCTGTTTCACTCACAGATACCTTAAGAATAATTTATTAAAACAAATCTTATCTTCTACTTTCATCCATTCTTCTGTCTCTATGCTCAATTCTCTACCTACCAAGCCACTCAGGCTCTAATTTGCACAATTCAAAGACAATTTGTCACAAATGTCATCAATTCTATCCTTGGAATATTTTTCAAATCTGTGCCTTCCTCTTCATCCCCATGACTGCTATTCCATTTCAGGTTCTTACCTTTTCTTATCTGTACGCTTACATAATCACGTTCTCTCTGCCTCCAGTTTTGATTTTGGAAATGAAAAATAGAAGAATTTAGAATGACCTCCAGGCATGTGGTGGTTTTGAGGAAGACATTACAGAATAGGGAGAAGATTTAGAAGAAAAGATGTTGAAATTATTTTCATATATGTTGAGTTCAAAGAGTCCGTAAGCCACTAAAGTGGAAATAGCTAGTAGTTGAGCAAATAATCGGCCAGAAAATCATGGAAGTGGTCTTGTTTAGGAAATTTATACATACATTTGAAGCCGTGAAAATGTAGGAAAACATGCAGAGTGAAAAAAAGAATTAAAAGCAGAATCTGAGGAATACTAAATTTTAGAGGTAACTGAAGAATAAGATCTAGCACAGGAAACTAAGAAAGAATAATATGAAAAATATGACAAAAACCATGAGAGAGGAAGAAGGTCGAGATGTTATGAAAGCCTAGAAGAGCTAGAAAATTTTACTGAGTGTGAATGTCTTAGTGAAAACTTCTCAAACCACTCTATTTAAAATAGGATCCCCCGACTACTCAGAAGTTCTCATGTCCCTTCTCTGTTTTATTTTTCCAAAGTACTTTTTAACCGTCAAATATCTATATATTGTTACTTCTTCATTTTATGTATTTTTCTCTGTCTCAATAGAATATGAGCATAGAGGTGTTTTTTTTTCTGTTTTATTATTCTCAGTGTCTAAGGTATTTTATGACAAGTAGTGAGTATTCAATAAATATTTGTGGAATGAATGAAAATGAGAGAGTTTTCATTCCTCTTAGGTGTCATAAAGTGTTTGGTTAAGATAAATTGATAAAAGCAATGGTGGTTTTGTGATTAACAGGACATTAGTGATATTTGCCAGAATGGTTGTGGCTGACACATGAACATAGTGAGTTGAAAAGAAAAGTTTGGAAAACATTGAGATTGACTCCGATCAATGTTTCTCTATCTGTGGTAAAGAATCAATTTGTTGCAATCCAATACTTTTGCAAAATACAATAAAATTAAATTACTAAGAAAATTAAATAAAAAAACCACAAAGATGTATAAAATACAAAGATATGTAAAATGCAAGCTCTAACTTTTTTCATAGACTGTTGAGGCTCTGTTCATGTTTTTAGCCTTTTTTCTCTCAGTGCTCACTTTTTTCCATATGTATATCCAGTTTACATATGGAAAACCATTTATTGGAAATAATTTGCTTTTCTCATTGGATTGCTTAGGCTACTTTGAAAAAAATCAAATGACTACATAAGTGTGGATCTGCTTCTGGGATTTTAAAATTCCTTTTCATTGATTTGTTTGTCAATCTTTATGCTAATAGAATAATATCTTGATTATTCTATCATTATAATATGTCTTGGAATTAAGTAGTGTTTAATTTACAATCTTGTTTTTCTTTTTTATTGTTAACTGAGCTCTAGGCTTTATTTATATTTCATTAGTTTTTTCATTTATGTCCTTTTTCTGTTCTGGGATCCAATCCCAGATACCTCATTGCATTTAGTTGTCTGTGACAAAGTCTTAGTCTTTCCTTGTTTTCTTTTTTTGTTTATTTGGTTTGTGTTATCTTCAAAGAAATAAATCTAGTGCTAATTATGTATGGATTTTGAATTATTGTTCTGGTAGAAAAATTGAGTCCATTCCTAGTCCTGATTCTTTATGAAATCTTTAGCAGAAATTTTAGGTATGATCTAAGAAAAATGGAAACTAAATTCTTTTTATTAGGAAGGCAATTGACCTATATGAGGTAGCTTCAATTTTAATAGCATCTTTACTGAAGCAAATAAGGTAATCACTGCTGATTCTATGTTAGATTTCATATAAAAAACCTGTCACGACTCAGAATGCTCAATTTAAATTTGTGACTCAGGCCCTAATTTGCCAAATTATTTAAACTGTGGGTAAAGTTGTAATATATACTTACTGTGGATAATATCCTGAATTTTCCATTTCCCACAAAAATGTACTACATTTCAGAATAATTCCTGCCACGTGGAATTTGGGAATCAGGTCTATGAAGCAATTCCCCCAAAACAAACCTGTCTCTTTGGCAAGGCACGGATTATTCAAACATGTAAAATATTTGTTGAGACACTAAATTTCTAGGTGTATCAAATATATTTTGTTTTTCTTTTAAAAGAGTGCTTTGCACAGGTTGTTTGCTTTCTTGTGTGAATTTTAAAGTCAGCTTATCAAATTCTATGAAAAAGGAGTTATGGGATTTTTACTGGAATTGCATTGAATCCATACATCAATTAGGGGATAACTGATAATTTAGTCACACAGTTTAAATTTCCATTTATTTAGCTCTTCTTTAGTTTCTCTGAGCAATGTGTTTTAATTTCCTATGTAAAGATCTTGCATAGCTTTTGTTAAATTTATTTAGCATTTTCATGTTTTTTGATGCTATTAAAAGAAAACTTTATTAAAGTATAATTTCAATTGTTTATTGCTGGTATATAAAAATACAACTGGTCTTGTAAATTATTTTACAAAGTAAAGTGACTTTGATTGATTTACTTATTCATTCTGACACTTGTTTTATAAATTATTTAGGATTTTCTATGCAAGCAAGAATGCTATCTTTAAATGAAGATAGTTTTACTTTTTCATTTCTGATATTAATGCCTTTTATTTCTTTTTTCTTGCATTATTGCTATAGCTAGTATCGCCAGTGTCATGTTGAATACATGTGATGAGAACAGATACCCTTCAATTTTTCTAAATCTTAGGGGCATGATGTTAGCTGTAGGTTTTTGAAGATACTCTTCATCATATGTAGGAATTTGATTTTTTTTTATTTCAGGGTATTATGAGGGTACAAATATTATGGTTAAATTTTATGTCTTTGCCTCCCCCAAGCGAGGGCTGGAGGCATGCCCTTCCCATCTACAATGCTCCTGGTGTCCTTTAGTTGTGGGTTTACCCTCCCATACCCCTAATCCCTGGAGAGCATTACTGTCATGTGAACACCCTAGTATTCATCAGTTAGTACCAGTTTGATGGTTAGTACAAGTGGAGCCCATTCTTCTGATCTTGTGATACCTCCCTTTGCATAATGGGCTTAAGTTTAATCCAGGAAAAAATAAGAGGTGTTAGATCACTGTTGTTTCTTATGATTAATATTCCATTGTATACATATACCAAATTTTAATAATACACTCATGAATTGATGGGCACTTGGGTTGTTTCCACATCCTTGCAATAGTGAATTGTGCTGCCATAAACATTCGGGTGCAAATGTCTTTATCATAGAGTGTTTTATGCTCTTTTGGGTAGATGCCTAATAGTGCTATTGCTGGATCAAATGGTATTTCTATTTTTAGCTCTTTGAGGTATCTCCAAATTCTTTTCCACAGAGGTTGCACTAATTTGCAGTCCCATCAGCAGTATAAGAGTGTTCCTGTCTCTCCACATCCTCGCCAGCATTTGTCGTTTTGGGATTTTTTGATAAAGGCCAATCTCACTGGGGTTAGGTGATATGTCATTGTGGTTTTGATTTGCATTTCTGCAATGATTAGAGATGTTGAGCATTTTTTTTATATGTTTGCTGACCATTATTCTGTCTTCTTTTGAAAAGTTTCTGTTCATGTCCTTTGCCCATTTGTTGATGCATTTATTTGACTTTTTTGTTGTTGATTTTTTTAAGTTCTGGATAGATTCTAGTTATCAGCCCTTTATCAGATGTGTAGAGAGCAAATATTTTCTCCCATTCTGTATGCTGTCTATTCACTCTAATGATAGTTTACTTGCCTGTGCAAAAGTTTTTTAATTTGATCAGATCCCATTTATTTATTTTTGTTGCTGTGGTGATTGCTTTGGGGGTCTTCTTCAAGAATTCCTTGCCTAGGCCGATGTCTGAAAGAGTCTTCCCAACATCTTATTTTAGGATTATTAAGGTTTCATGCCTTAGATTTAAGTCTGTTATCCATCTTGATGTTTTTGAGAGGTGAGAGGTGGGGATCCAGTTTCATTCTTCTACATGTAGCTATCCAGTTTTCCCAGCACCATTTATTGAAAAGAGATTCTTTTCCCTGGTGTATATTTTTGTCTGCTTTGTCAAAGATTAGATTACCATATGAACATGGTTTCATCTCTGGATTCTCAGTCCTGTTCCAGAGGTCTATGTCTCTGTTCTTGTGTCAGTACCATGCTGTTTTAGTTACTGTAGCCTTGTAGTACAGCTTGAAGTATGGTAAACTGATACCTTCCAGTTTGTTCTTTTTACTTAAGATTACTTTGGCTATACGAGGTCTTTTCTGGTTCCATACAAAGTGCAGAATTATTTTTTCTAGTTCTGTAAAGAATGATGATGGAACTTTGACAGGGATTGAATTAATTCTGTAGATCACTTTAGGTAGTACGAACATTTTAACAATATTGATTCTACAAATCCATGAGCCAGGTAGATTTTTCCATCTGTTTACATATTCTACAATTTCTTTTCTTAGTGTTTCATAGTTCTCCCTGTATATGTCTCTCACATCTTTTGTTAAATATATTCCTAGATATTTAATTTTCTTTGAAACTATTGTAAAAGGTATTGCATTTTTGATTTGAATTTCGGCTTGACTATTATTGGCATATATGAATACCTCAGATTTGTGTGTATTGATTTTGTATCCTGAGACTTTACTGAATTCATTTATCAATTCTAGGCGTCTCTTGGATGAATCCTTGGAGTTTTCTAGATATAATATTATATCATCAGCAAAAAGCGAGAGTTTGATCTCATCTTCCCCCATTTGGATACCCTTAATACCCTTCTCTTACCTAATTGCTGTGGTGAGGATTTTGAGCACTATGTTGAATAGAAGTGGAGCTAAAGGGCAACCTTGTCTGGTTTCAGCTCTAAGTGGGAATGGTTTCAA
>CAUYSK010055882.1:0-11574 GCA_963575035.1 Avahi laniger | reverse complement strand
GGGGTTAGGTGATATCTCATTGTGGTTTTGATTTGCATTTCTCTAATAATTAGAGATGTTGAGCATTTTTTTATATGTTTGCTGGCCATTATTCTGTCTTCTTTTGAAAAGTTTCTGTTCATTTCCTTTGCCCATTTGTTGTCATTAGAGTGAATAGACAGCCCACAGAATGGGAAAAAATATTTGCTCTCTACACATCTGATAAAGGGCTGATAACCAGAATCTATCTAGAACTCAAAAAAATCAACAAGAAAAAATCATAAAAGTTATTTTATCCAAAGTAAGGGAGTGTGTGGTTCTTTTAGAGTTTAAAGCTACATGAACGAGACATTAAATCACTGCTTCTGTTTCTTGTAGATAAAGAGTTCATTGAGATCTGATTTCATGAAAGTTCTAAATGTTACAAAATCAAACTTTTCTTACCCCCATTTTGGTTAACTAGTGCTGTAATGATTAACTCAATGTTTATCTTGAAAGTCACTGATTAGGGTAAATCATTGACCTTTGCATCCTATACACCCAGTAAATGCTGAATTTGCATGAAGTGACTGTTTTAGTTGGAGAGAAGCATGTGAGATGGAGGGGTTATTGGTTCCAGGTTCAGTCTTTCTACCTGCAGACACCATGTCCTTGGCCAGTCTATGAGGCCTTGCTTTCTTATCCTTAACTGAGATAATTTTATCTGGGTAAATGTAATTGAGATAATCAAAAGGAATATTATGGCAGTGAAAATTTTCTGTGAATTGTCAGAATCTCTATAAAAATGAGGGCTAAACATTATGTACCTGGGGATCTTGACAAAAACTTTATTTTTTTTACAAAACAGTGTAGAAATAACTATACTAACCAATTTAAAACAAATATGATGATATCTTTACAGGTCTCACCTTTGTATAAGCATTGGAATTAGTGATCTAGTAATGTATATCGTTCCAGTGCTATACTGATTTCTTTTCCTTTGGATAAATACCCACCAGTGGAACTACTGGATTATATGGTAGTTCTTTTTTTTTTTTTTTGAGAAATTTCCCTACTGTTTTCCATAATGACTGTAGTAATTTACATTCCCACAACAATGTATAAGAGTTTCCTTTTCTCTGCATCCTGACCAGTATCTGTTATTTTTGTCTTTTTAATAACAGCCATTCTATCTAGGATAATATAATATCTCATTGTAGTTTTAGTTTGTATTTCTTTGATAGTTAATGAGGTTGAGCTATATACCTATTGGCTATGTGTATGTCTTCTTTTGAGAAATGTCTATTCATGCCCTTTGCCCATTTTTTTGGTTTGATTATTATTATTGCTTTTTATTGTTGAATTGTTTGAGTTTCTTGTATATTCTGAATATTAGTACCTTGTCGAGTGAATATTTTGCAAATATTTTTCCCCTTCTACAGATTTGTCTTTATTCTGTTGATTGTTTCTTAGCTGCACAGAAACTTTTTAGTGTAATATAGTCCCATTTGTCTTTTTGTCTTCATGGAATGTCCCTTTGTAATCTGAGCCATAAAGTCTTTGCCTAGACTAATGTCCTGAAATGTTTCCCCTATTTTTCCTTCCAGTAGTTTTATAGTATTGGGTCTTATGTTTAAGTCCTAAATCCATCCCAAGTTTATTTTTGTATATGGTGGTAAATACGGGTAAAGTTTCATTCTTCTGCAAGTGGGTATCCAATTTCTCCAGCACCATATATTCAAGAGGATATCGTTTCCCCAATGTATGTTCCTGGTACCTTCATTGAAAATTGATTAGCTGGATACATATAGTTTTATTTCTGGGTTTTCTACTCTGTTTTATTGGTCTGTATGTCTGTTTTCATACCAATACCGTGCTGTTTTGATTACAATAGCTTTGTAGTATATTTTGAAGTCAAGTAGTGTGATGTATGTAGCTTTGTTCTTTTTGTTCGGGATTGCTTTGGCTATTCTGGCTCTTTTTTGATTCCATACAAATTTTAGGATAGTTTTTTCCATTTCTGAGGAGAGGGTTATCAGCATTTCGATAGGAATTGCATTGAATTTGTAGACTGATTTGGACAGCATGATCATTTCAGTGATATTTATTCCTTTGCTCCATGAGCATGGGATATCTTTTCATTTGTGTCCTTTTCAACTTCTTTCATCAGTGTTTTATATATATATATATATTTTTGTAGAGATTTTTCACCTCCTTGGTTAAATTTATTACTAGGTATTAACACTGTTAAATATTTTATTTTTTCATACCTGTTGTAAGTAAATTGCCTTCTTGATTTCTTTCTCAGTTAGTTCATTATGGATAGAAATGCTATTGATTTTTGTATGACGATTTTGCACTTTGCAATTTTAATTAATTTGTTTATTAGTTCTAACAGGTTTTTCTGTGTGTGTGTCTGTGTGAAGTGCTTAGATTTTCCTAAATATAAGCTCATATGATGTATAAAGGGGAAGAATTCAACTTTCTGTTCTCCAATTTGGATGCCTTTTATTTATTTTCTTGTTCCTTTTATGCCTAGTTTGTTGAGAATTTTTATAATGAAGGAAAATTGAATTTTATCAAATGCCTTTTCTGCGTATATTGAGATGATCATTTTGGTTATGTTCTTCTCTCTGTTGAAGTGGTGCCTCATGTTTATTGATTTCTGTATATTGAATCATATATGAATCTTTCAGTTAAATCACACTTCATCATTTTGTATTTTCTTTTTGATGTACTGTTGGATTTTGTTTGCTAATATTTTCTTGAGGATTTTTATGTCTGTGTTCATCCAGGATATTGGCCTCTACTTTTCTTTTTTTGTCCCATCCTGATCTGGCTTTGGTAGCAGAGTAATAGTGCTCTCATAGAGTGAGTTAGGGAGACTTCACTCCTCTTCAGTTTTTTGGAGTAGTCTGAGGAGAACCAGTGTAGTTCACTGACAGTTTCATAGAATTCAGCAGTCAATCTATCTGGTTCTGGAATTTTCTTTGATGAGAGAGCTTTTTATTACCAAATCTTTTTAAGTATTTGCATCTCCTTTTGATTTTCCAGTTCTCAAAAGTCTATGGCCCTGTGTTCACTGTGTATTTTGGAATCAAGCCTACTATGATGTTGCATGGGTGCAAAGCAGTGAAATAAGCCTTGAGAGATATGGGAGAGGAGTTCTTTGCAAGAGGAAGAGTTTCCCAGCAATAGGAAAGTTTAATAAAGTATTATACTTCGTAGGTGTGCACATGGCTCTGTCAGCATTGGTCATGGGGTTTAGGAGGGTGGATTTCAGAGACTTGAAGAGCTCCTCAGTCAGAACTTGGCCCACCTATGTGACTTCAAATTGTCAGCTTTTTCTTTCTTGCCTGGGATCTCTCTCCTAATTTCTGTTTCCCCTACTGTTAGAAATCATTTTCAACAATGCAATGAAATAGAAGGAGTCTGGCATTTCTCACTCATGATCCTGTGGAATTTGGGGATGGGAAGAGGGACATAGAGGATACTTTTTAAGAGGAGGCCTCCTGCATTGTGGAGGAGTTGAGAAAAACCAAGGATAGGTGACTCTCTACCCTGTATTACTGACCTTAACAGTCAGCTCTCTTCTCTAATGATGCTCATGGAAACATTTCAAGGGTAACTAGATTTTTAATTATGGGTCCTAGTGGTCAGCCCTCATGTGGAGAAGAGAGATTTGAAGCAGAAATCCAAGAGAGCTTGTATCTGTTCTTTTTGTGTTTGCACACAATGACTGTGCATACACTGTAAGTATAAAAGGCTACTTTAAGCCTATTCTGCCCCAAAGTTTGTTTTCAAATCATTACGTCACGAAGGCAGAAGGTTTTGAGTTTCATTTTTACAAATTGTTGAACAGCAATGGTTTTTTCGTAGTGTAACCATGGATATCTATTCTAGAATATTTCAACAAGGAATAGTTGGTGAACTGGACATGGTGAGAATAATCTCATCACAACCTTATGAAGCATAAAAAAGTGATATGTGTTTTCAATCTATTAGTCTATATTTGTATGGTCAGCCTCATTGACATGTCTGAGGAGTTTTGTAAGGCCCGTAGTTCTGATGCCTACATTTCTGATAGTAATGATGGTTATCTATGGTTTTAATTGCCTCGACATCTCTTAATGCATCCCTCATCAACTGTCTTCTCCCTCTAAACACAGGAATGTTTTAAAACTCTCAGCATGTGGTTTCTAATGTTACTGACTACTTACTATATTGACGTATATTTGAAGAAAATGTGCTCATGCATAATTCTACAAAATACAGAAGAAGTACCAGGTTTTCAAATGATTTAGCTAGATTTTAATTATTATTAATAACTCTTTACTCTGTCTTTTCTAACTGTAAGCTTGCCTAATTCACTTTTGTGACTTTTACCTTGAGAAATTCTACCAAGTTCTCACAGTGAAGATTGGAGAAAAATTCCCTCATGCTTCCAGTAGGAGAAGGAGGGAAGTAGCCATTTTCAGCATTTCTGTTCTTAATAAGATCTGCTTCCAAGAGAAATTATTTTACGAAAACCTACCTACTGGGACTTTATAAGAGCCTAACGGATCTCGGGTAAGGTAAATAGTTAACTCCAGATCCTTCTAGCCTTCCTATCTTACCTAAATTGTTCCAGAGGGAAAGGCTCACTAAAAGACTGGAACCTAATCACTGAAGTGTAGAATATTGCCCGTCCCCCAACACTTTGCACTGTCACATCATCAAAGGTCTACTTATAGCAGTTTCTTTTAGTACATCATATCTTGCTTTTGACATAAAATTATTAATAGAAGTCCTCCTAAAATGCAAAAACCAGTGAGGAGACAGATCGAGCATCAGAATGAAACTAAGATATGTCAGGGATGTTGGAATTATCAGACCAGGAATTTAAAGTAACTATAATTAACATGTTAAGGGCTCTAAGGGAAAAGTAGATGTCATGAAAAAATGCATGGGTAATATAACCAGAGAGATGGGAATTCTTTCAAGGGCTAATTAGTATACTGAAAAGAACTATTGAGGTTGAGGATATGTCAATGGAAACTTCTAAAATTGATAAAGTAAAGAGAGAAAGACTGGTAAATTAGAACAGAAAATCTAAGA
Source organism: Avahi laniger (assembly GCA_963575035.1). Classification (NCBI taxonomy): domain Eukaryota; kingdom Metazoa; phylum Chordata; class Mammalia; order Primates; family Indriidae; genus Avahi; species Avahi laniger. The sequence goes on along the minus strand of CAUYSK010055882.1, from coordinate 6,519 downwards.
CCAAAGATCTATATCTCTGTTCTTGTGCCAGTCCCATGCTTCTTTGGTTACTATAGCCTTGTAGTAAAGCTTGAAGTCTGGTGGACTGATGCCTCCCAATTTGTTCTTTTTGCTTAAGATGGCTTTGGCCATATGAGGTCTTCTCTGGTTCCATATGAAGCATAGAATTATTTTTTCTAAATCTTCAAAATGATGATGGTATTTTGATAGGGATTGCATTAATTCTGTAGATCACTTTAGGTAGTATGGACATCTTAACAATATTGATTCTGCCAATCCATGAGCATGGTAGGGTTTTCCATCTGTTTACATCTTCTACGATTTCTTTTCTCAGTGTTTCACAGTTCTCCCTATATAGGTCTCTCTCCTCCTTCATAGACGTATTTCTAAATATTTCATTTTCTTTGATGCTATTATGGAAGGTGTTATGTCTTTGATTTTATTTTTGGCTTGACTGTTATTTGTGTATATTAATGCCACAGATTTGTGTTCATTTATTTTGTATCCTTAGACTTTACTGAATTCATATCAATTGCAGTAATGTCTTGGTTGAATCCTTGGGATTTTCTGGATATAATATCAGATGGTCAACAAAAAGTGAGAGATTGGCCTCCTGTGTCTGCATTTGGACACTCTTCATTCCCCTCTCTTGTTTGATTGCTCTGGCAAGGACTTCCAGCACTATGTTGAATAGAAGTGGAGATAGTGGGCAACCTTGTCTGGTTCCAGTTCTAAGCAGGAATGCTTTCAATTTTTCCCCATTCACTATGATATTGGCTGTGGGTTTGTCATGTATGGCTTTAATAATTTTAAGGCATGATTCATCTATGCCATTATCTTTGAATACTATATGAAAAAGTTTTTATCATAAAAGTCTGCTGGGTTTTGTCAAATGATTTTTTTGCATCTATGGAGAGAATCAGATGGTCTTTGTTCTTGTTTTTATTTATGTGATGAATTGCATTCATAGATTTGTGTATATTAAACCATCCTTGCATCTCTGGGATAAAGCCCACCTGATCATGATGAATTACTTTTTTGATGTGCTGTTTGATTCTGTTTGATAAGATTTTGTTGAGGATTTTTAAATCTGTATTCATGAGAGATGATGGTTTGTAGTATTCTTTTTTTCTTGTGTCCTATCCTGGCTTTGGTATCAAGATGATATTGGCTTAGTAGAATGAGTAGGAGAGGATACAATCCTTCTCAATGTTGTGAAATAATTTCCACAGAATCGGTATGAGTTCTTCGTAAGTTTGATAAAATTCAGTTGTGAACGCATCGAGTCTGGGACTTTTATTTTTGTTGTTGGAAGATTTTTAATTACTGCTTCAATTTCTGTGCTTGATATTGGTCTATTCAGGTATTCTATTTCTTCCTGACTGAGCCTAGGGAGGTTGTGTGTTTTGAAGAATTTGTCCATTTCCTCCATGTTTTGCAGTTTTGGGGCATATAGATTTTTATAGTATTCAAAAATAATGTTTTGTCTTTCTGTGATGTCTGCAGTGGCCTCTCCTTTTTCATTTCCACTTGAGTTTATTATAGTTTTTTCCTTTCTAGTTCTTGTCAAACTAAGAGGGCTGTCAATTTTGTTTACGTTTTCAAAAAAACAACTTTTGGTTTTATTAACTTTCTATATAGTTCTTTTCTTCTAAATGTCCTTTAGTTCTGTTCCAATCTTAGTTATTTATTTTCTTCTGCTAGGTGTAGGATTGATTTGCTCTTCCTTTTCCAGTTCCTTGAGATGGTTTATTAGTCTGTTCATTTGTGAGCTTTCTGTCTTTTGGATGTGAGCATTTAATGCTATTAGTTTTCCTCTCAGGAATGCTTTTGCTGTATTCCACAGATTTTGATACCTTTTGTCCTTGTTATCATATAGTTTGAAGAATCTTTTGATTTCCATCTGGATCTCATCCTTGACCCAATAGTTATTCAGCAATAGATTGTTTACTTTTCATGACTTTGTGAAGTGGTGAGTGTTTCTGTTGGAATTGATCTCTAATTTCATTCCACTGTGGGTTGAGAAGATACATGGCATAATTTCTATTTTTTTAAATTTGTTGAGACCTGATTTGTGGCCTAGGATGTCATCGATTTTAGAAAAAGTTCCATGAGATGATGAAATGAATGTATATTCCGTGCATTTGTGTGGAATGTTCTGTAGTTGTCTGTTAGACTCATTTGTTCTAGAGCTCTGTTTAAATCCATTTTTTTTTGCTTATTTTCTGCTTGTAGGATATGCCCAGTTCAGTCAGTGGGATGTTGAAATTCCCAGCTACTATGGTATTACTGTTTATCATGTTATTTATATCAAACAGGCTTTGCTTTACATATCCAGGTGCTCCTATGTTGGGTACTTAAATATTAAGAATTGTTAAGTCTTCTTGTTGGATTTTTCCCTCCATTACTACATAGTGATGATTTTCGTCTGTCTTTACTTTTGATATTTTAAAGTTTATATTATCTGATGTAAGAATAGCTACCCCAGCTTTCTTTAGTTTTCCATATGCCTGGAAGGAGAGTTTCCTGGGTAGCTGCACTTGCCTGCACTCTGCTCTTCTCTGCGCTCTGTAAAACTGGTATTGACCACCACACATACTTATACTTGGTAGTGCTGAGTCATTAATATAATAGCATCATAAAGCATAGAACATGATTAGTATATATGATAATTCAGACCCATTCCTCCTCTGAATGTTCTAAATAAAAAGCATTATCAGTTTGTAGGTCAGATTGCAGACTTTTCATATTTCGTGCATAGTGCAAGTAAGAAATTAAAGGAAATAGAATCTTAAGGGGCTATGCTGGTCCTCAGAATGATAAGCACAGAGGAGGACAAAAGAGGAGAGGGTATGGAAGCTCTTGTGACTGTCACCTAGAGTTATCGGAGTTTTGAATTTGAAAGAAAGAAACTGTCCAGGAGCAGCTGCAACCTGTAGAGAAATATTAATAGGATAAGTAACAGGTAGGAAAAGACACTGTTAGAATTCATGTCCCTGCTTGGGTGTTACTGTAAATACAAAATAAAGAGTTTGAGTAGTTTTCTCATTGCATATTTCCAACTTAGAGTCAAGTACGAATCTATGCTTTCCCGTTGCTACCCATATGTTCTGAGTGTTATTCTTCTCTCCTCAAACAAGAACACAAATCCCTGGAAAGCCTCACTAGATTCTATTATTTTTCTACTTTCCGCTACATTCTTTTACACCAAATATAAATGTGATGGTATTTTATATTATGGCTCCAAAATCATTAGCCTCATGCCATTTCTAAAGCACAGACAATTGAACATCTTATATATAACAAAATCTAGTCATCATTTTCCCTTCCTTTTGTCTTGAAGGTATGAAATGAGACGTAATATTACCCATTAACCTTTTCCGAGCTCATTTCCTGGAATAAGTCATTTATACTTGGCATGCATTTGTAAGATAACACACATGTATAGTTGCGCATGTATATCTATACATATGGGTTTGCATAGGAATATATTCGCATGTAACATATTTTGTATACACATATATGCATGTGAGATTAAAAGTGGTTCTTTAAAATATTGGGTTCATATTTCATATATTATAATGTCCTTGCTGTTTTTTACTGAACCGTATGTTAGGTAAACTTCCAAGGTAATAGAAACATGGGCAAAGGATTTGATTGCACAGATTCCAGAAGAGTAAATGAAAATGGCTATTAATCATATAGATAGCTTAAAAAGAAAAAGTACAAATTAAAAGTACATTTCACTCCATTAAACCTGCTTGATTATCAAATGAAAAATTTTTAATGTGCTAACAAAAGTATGGGAAACAGGCAGTCTTGAATATTTTTCTAATGTCCTGTTTCCAATTCCATTGATTTTTCTTCTAATTTTTATGATTTTTTTCTTCTGTTTATTTCAGAATTAACTAGTTCTTTATTTTCTAGTTCCTAATATGGATGCTTAGATTTTTGATTTTATATCTTTCTCCTTTCCATGAGAAGGAAACATTTTTAAATTCATTCAATGCTATAAATTTCCCTCTGAGCATTGTCTTTACTCTACAAAATTCGTTACCACTTAACACCCAGAATGAATGCATTCTTTAAATTAGCAGACATTTATCAAGTCCCAGAAGTATCTTCTGATTTCTCTTGGCACAGTGGTCCAGAAAGCATTAAAAGAGGAAAGAGTTTTGGTATTTCAAATCATTGTGGTGGCTGAACATCTTTTGGAAAATATTGTATTTAAGGTGAGCGAACCGACTTGTTAAATTATAATTTACTACTTATAGAAAAGCCTCATGACATTGAATTTGGCAGTGATTCCTTCAATATGACAGAAATATATAGGCAATAGAAAAATAAGTCTTCAAAATTAACTTTGTGATACACTGCTGGTGGGACTGCAAACTAGTGCAACCTCAGTGGAAAGTAATATGGACATACCGTATTTAGCTCAAAATTCTAAAAGTAGAACTACCATTTTATCCAGCAATCCAATTACTTGGAATCTGCTCAAAGGAAAAAAAGATATTTTGTGAAAAAGACATCTGCACTAGAATGTTTACAGCAGCACAATTTACAATTACAAAGATGTGGAAACAACCCACGTGACGATCAATGCATGAATGGATTAATAAAGTGTGGTATAGGTATAGCATGGAGTTCTACTCAGTCACAAAAAACCATGGTGTAATATTCCATTGTAAACATATACCAAATTTTGGTAATCCACTCATGGATTGACGGGCACTTGGGTTGTTTCCACATTCTTGCAATAGTGAATTGTGCGCTAACGTTTTTGAGTGTTTTCTGTATGCTAGCCACCGTACTAAGCCATTTCCTCATTATTATCCCTTCTTAAGATGATGAAACTAGGCTTAGATGAAAAACTCATTCAGAATCATACCGTAAACGGCGGAGCACAGTCTTGAACCAAGAGCTTTGAGACTAAAATCTGTCCTCATCGCACCCTCTCCATCCCAGGGAAGTGCTGGTTCTCCTTTTATTTGTCCTAATCTCACACCCCTCCCTGAACTAATTTCTGCTGTGCTCTCTGAAACTCATGCTTGGACAGTGACCAGAAAGATGCCCTGCATCCTAAACCTTTTCTCTGAATATTTCTGTGATGGTTAATTTTATGTGTCCACTTGCCTAGGCCATCATACCCAATTTTGGTCAAATACCAATTTAAATATTGCTGTGAAGGTATTTTAAAGATGTGATTAACATTTAAATACATAGACTTTGAGTAAAGCAACTTAACCTCCATAATATAGATGGGCTTTGTCCAGTCAGTTGAAGACCTTGAGAGAAAAGATGGAGGTCCCCAAGGAAGAACACATTTTGGCTCCAGGCGAGCTGCAGCATTAGCTCTTCCCTGAATCTGCAGCCTGCAGCTTGCCCTGCAGATTTCAGACTTCCCAGCCCCCACTGTCTTGTATGTCAATTCCTTAAAATAATCACACCCTCATTCCCCTCTTCGTCTAGGTTAGATTCTGTAGTCTACTATTATAATCACTCCCTCTGTCATACTTGTTTGGCAACCATAGTTAAAATCAGCTCTCCCTCTGCTCTACACCTCAGCAGTTGAATAGGGCTAGAGAAAAAAGCACAACCATACTGACTGATCTCACTTCAGAATTGTGACCACAAACCCCAAGAGGACCCTAAATACTATCTGGCAGTGCTTCCTTATTTCTCTAGTCAATTGACTTTTCCACTCTCCAAAACAACTGCAGTACAATTTGTCATACTCACTCCCCATTCCTTACTCTGAGCTTAGTCTCAGAGATGACCTCACAGCTTATTTCACTGGAGGAAAAAAGCAATTGACTAAAACAACTCAGAGTCCTGAAGAGGAAAAAGAGGCAATTGAACTTTTGTCTTTCCTCCAGCACTGTTCTACTGAATCCGCCTTCCCTCCTGTGACATGGAATGTATTGTCCATGTCCCTATCCAAGATGAAACCTCCCACTGTGTACCAGATCCATCCTCTCTCCTATCTGTGCAAGGACTTCTCTCAGAATTATCACCGCTCTCTTCTGCCTCAGTTCCTTTCCTGTCTGCTATATCTTTCCAATCAGCAAGTGAATATGCTATAATATTTTCCAGTCCTCATCCATTTAAACTGAGAAATAGTGATATTCTTTAATATTATCTCTATTTACTGTCAACCTTGTACCATGTTCTCAAGCTGGAAGTTTGTCCTTTTAAAGCAACTTCTTCAGAAAGATACTACTTTTTTTTTTTTTTTTTTGAGACAGAGTCTCACTTTGTTGCCCCGGCTAGAGTGAGTGCCGTGGCGTCAGCCTAGCTCACAGCAACCTCAAACTCCTGGGCTCAAGCGATCCTTCTGCCTCAGCCTCCCGAGTAGCTGGGACCACAGGCATGCGCCACCATGCCCGGCTAATTTTTTCTATATATTTTTAGTTGTCCAATTAATTTCTTTCTATTTTTAGTAGAGATGGGGTCTCACTCTTGCTCAGGCTGGTCTCGAACTCCTGAGCTCAAACAATCCACCCACCTCGGCCTCCC
>CAUYSK010055881.1:0-10488 GCA_963575035.1 Avahi laniger | reverse complement strand
ACAATTTTCCAGTGGCTAACAGTATTTTCTTTATTTGAGCATCCTTAAAACTCAAACTGGGGGCCAGGCATGGTGGCTCGTGTCTATAATCCTAGCACTTTGGGAGGCCAAGGCTGTAGGATTTCTTGAGGCCAGGAGTTTGAGACCAGCCTGAGCAAGTGCAAGACCCCATCTCTACATAAAATAGAAAAATGAGCTGAATGTAGCAGCTTGTACCTCTAGTCCCAGCTACTCTGGAGGCTGAGACAGGAGGATTGCTTGAGTTCAGGAGTTTGAAGTTTGTAGTGAGCTATTACAATGCCTCTACACTCTAGCCTGGGCCACAGAGTGAGACCTTATCTCACACACACACACATAAAAAAAAAACAAACAAAAAATAAATCCCTAAAGGTAGTGAGGTAATTTTATATACAGATTACACACACTTGCTTCTAATGCATAAAATTGTCCAACTAAAATTTTATTTCTTTGAATATGCAGACTGCCCCGTTAAAATGCTAGTAGTCCAGAGACAAGTGACATTGACTCATTTTCAATCAATAATACCAACTACAAACTAATATGATGTATAATTTTCCATTGTGACATTGTTAAGAGAAAATTTCTCAGAAACTGATTGTGGAGGGTGAATAAGGAATAAGAGATGAGGATGGGTGAGAAGGTGAGAAAAGAGGAAATTTGGAAAGAAATAAGATGTCCTAGTGATACCGAGGTATTGAGTAAAAAAATGTAACATTAAAAGCACGACTGATGTTTAGTTGTGAGGAAAAGAGATGAATAGCAATAGAAAGAAAGAAGTTCATTTAAGATAATCATGTTCTAGTCCAAAATTTTAGTTAATACTCAGTCTGTGTTTTAAGTTATTTTATTTCTGCTATTGGCTAAGGTAAAATTTAGTCATCACCTTAATGTGAACTCAAGTCTTACTATGTTTATTATGCTAATTACCTCAATTATGTACCTCATTCTTATATTTTCTTTTTAAGTCTGGGTATTAAATAATTCTATACTACTTTTAAAAAGAACATATTATAATTACCACTTTGTGCATGTGAAAAATGTTATTATACGATCGGTTCTAAAATGAGGGGTTTTGAATTTGTAGCAGCATCTATCTGAGGGTGGTCTGAGCTTCTCTAGCAGAGCTCAGTGATGTGAGAAGCAGAATGTGAAATTTATCAAGGATAGTATCTTCGTCTGTTTTGTGGAACTATAATAAGTCATTAGCAAAAAAAACATAAAGCAAGAAATGCACATTAAAATGATGATGTATAACATAATCACATTTAAAAAGCCCTGACTTCAGCATTATAGAATTCATCCATTTAACAAAAAACACTTGTACCCCTTAAATCTATTGAAATATAAAAAAGAATTTTAAAAATTCAACCATTGTAAATATAAAACAGACTCTGTCATAGATACTTATAAACAAAAAAGTAAAAAAAAAAATAAATATTAGGTAATTTCTGTTTAAAATATGTTTTATTTTTAACAGAATTTAGAGTAAATAATATGCAGTGGTACTTCATGTAAGTTAAGAAAAGTCATTTTCAGTGACACTTGGCATCCCTGACAGCTCAAAGTAAATCTCATGGAGGCACATCCTACATAGCTCTGCAATCTGTTGGCTTCCTTTACCCCTCACCATACCAAAAGGCCCAAAAACATTTAGGCTCTTCAAAGTGCTATGTGGCTGTCTAAATCTCCTTGCTGTGGCAGCTTTATCTATTAATATCTAGTGCTGCTTAAACTCCAAGAGTACTATTCTCTTTCCCTCAAGCTCAGCTGAGATTTTTATATTCTTAGCATGCCTATCTCTCCTTAGAGCTAATCATAAAGCAATATACGTTGTTTATTAAAGTAATTCATTCTGAAGTGTGATTTACTAGTAATTCTACCTGAATCACTGCAATTTGTGTATAATGGTGTATTTAATGTACTGTTAAACTGTATCATAATTAATTTATTTTCTTATTTATTGTTTATCTCCCCCACTGGAAGAAAAACTCCATGGGAGCAGGCATCTCAGTTATCACGATTCCCCTGTAGTGTCTAGTTTACACTCAATGTCATTCCTACAGTCATGTTTCTCAAAGAGTAGTAAACGTTAGAAGTTAATAAAAGAGCCATACTGTTGTGGGTGATTATGGCTTGGACGGAAATGACAAAGGAAGTTCACTGGATTAAATTTTGAAGGATGCATAGGTTCTTCATAGATCAAGTGTCCAGGAGCTGACACAATCCATAGTTTCTACACATGGCTACCTCACAGTCTGCACATAGAAACTTTACATATACAGGTAGATGTCCCTTATTGGAGTAGTGTACAAGATTCTATGGGTGCTTATCTCAGCCTGGAGTCTGAGGGAGGAAAGAGGAAGTGTCCAGGTTGGGGTCAAAGTCTGAATTTGGAAAAAGGAGGGAGCTGATGGGGTTGATACAGGGCTGTTCTGGATAAAGGTAGGCAAAGATGGAGGGTTTATGCTGGGAAACCCAAAGAAATAAATTGAGTAAGTCTGTCTTTTCTATATGTAGTCAATGTCAAAGACCAATTTACTTATATTTAATAGGAATAAATATTAATAGATTATATAATTGCATCTATACACTTACATGTCTTTTTTGTTTTATCACAACATCTTCTATTGAAAAGTGATAATTTCTTTGAAGTGTATTTCAACATTCTCAAGTAAACTCAATTTGCTAGATAATATTATCTCAAAGAAGGTATATGAAAAACTTAAGATTATAATTGCTTTTATTCTCCTGTAGTTACTATTGTAACAAATTCATTATTATTCCATTTTCTCATAATTAGTGGCTATTTAATTTAGTGTATAAAGGCAATAGTTATGACAAATCACAGTAAAGGAATATTGGGATGCTACATAGACAAATTTCCATTATCACACAGAATAAGGTCTTAACACTATAATTCAATTAATAAGAACATGAATAAGTAGGATACATTCATACAATTGCTCTGTTTCTTCAGAGCAATTTTTCTCTTAGGATTCAACACACCTTTTTTTCCTTAGTCCAAAGCAAAATTATTTCTTGTCGTCTAAGGTATCATAGTCATCTGGAGCCACTCCATAATAGATAAAAGTCACTTATCAAAATCATTGAATATCTACCTACATTTTAAAATACCTTTTTAAAAATTTGTAAGTAAAGAGAACAGCAAGGATAAAGCATGCTGATATATTTAGAATTTTACATTAACATCATCTGACTTGATTACTTACAAATGGTTACATTTTGAAGATTTTATTTTAGTTTTATCTCCTTGTTCTTTTACATTTATAGCCACAACTCTGATTTCCTGTGTTGTATTTGGTTCTAGTTTGCTTGAAACAAATTTTTTTGCAGAAATACATATAACCGTACACCTAAGGAATTCTATTTTAAAAAACCAAGCCTAATTCTAAATAAATAATTTCAGCATAAAACATTTCAGCAACTGCTTTGTACAAGAAGAAAGCAAACATTCTTTTTACAATATCTATAACAACAAAGTAGAAAGTAAAATGTTTCATGTTTCTAGCTCCGAGAAATGTGGGATAAAAATAAAACATGCTGGGAAAGGCAGTCTCATGCACACAATCTTTCCAAAGCTGCTCAGCCTTGTGAGAATCTGCGGTGGGCATGTATCACTTGCTTATTAGGAGGTAAAGAGCTTGCACAGGCTGTGTGAGGCTTACTAGCTTTTAGATATTTTTCCCTGTTTCACACTTAGTGAAACTTAAAACTTTAAGAATGTGTGTTGGTGGCCCTTAAGCACAACCTTAGTTTTCAGTAGCTCGCACTCCATGGGTCAAGTTTCTTCTCCTGTAGCATGAGAGGGGTGCGTGTAGGGCCATTTTCCCGGACTTGTCAGGGGTGGGGCCACTGGCTATGGTGGACTTATGCATATGGTTGGAGCTGATCTTGCTCTGTCTTGTGTCTTAAGTAAAAGCATTCCTTCATCCAGTGCTTTACTGTATGCATTGTGTTTTCTGGGTGACTCTGAGACCAAGATATACTGGCTAGAAGCCTTTGGGCTTCTAATCCTGGTAGTTGACACAGTGATGATCTTTGTTATCCTCCAGGTAGTTGGAGTCCTTCCCTGGTATTAGTAACCAGAGCATGGTGATCTGCTTGACAAAATACCTTTGCTATTTACTTTCTGTTCACATTACCTGGATTTTTAAAAGAATTTAATGGAGATATAACTTTGAATATAGATCATTGGCCTCTAATTAGAAAGTGTCAGACATGTCAAAGAAATGTAGCAAATATGTATCTGCATCTAAAGTAGGTTATTTATATGATAATCTCAAATTAAATCAAGTTATTTTTATATTAGCATACAGGTTAACTAACCTGTATTTAACACAGAATAAGTATGATTTGTCAAAGAGAAGACATAGTCAAGATAAGTACAGGAAAATGAAGGTCAATAGAAAAATCTTCACAAAAACATGTCATATTTCTACAATATTCAGAGCTTTGTATTCCAAAAGAAATACAATGTAAAATATAAATGCTGGTTACATATGTAATTCTAAGTTTTCCAATAAAATGTTTTGAATATTATTTTAGAATGTTGAGTATATTATGCTTTATTTTTTGTTCATGGTATACCATATTTGATTCTACCTTTTATAAATTTACTTGTTTAATTGATTCATTTTCATTCTTTATTTTACTGTACTTGTTTTCCAATATGTATATCTGTGACACTTATATAGCTGTATTGTTGTAATTATTTTATTTCTACAAAATAATAATCTGAAGAATAGACTGTAAAACTGTTTTCTTTAAGGTGCAAAATCCAAAAGACCTAAAATATTTAACACTATCTAAATATTAATGGCAATAATATAAGGTATAAAATCTAGCCATTGCCATAAAATCCAGACCTCATTTAATTTAGTAGAGATGCTTTAAAGTAGCAGAAAGAATAAATGTCCAAATGTCAAAATTCTTTAGGTATCTCCTTTTGATGCTCTTTTTTGTAATAAACCTGAATTTTATTTTAAGAATCTATTGCCATGTCAAATCCTCTGCTTATAATGCACAGTGTCAGAACAAGGGAAACAAACCAGGAAAAGACTGATGGGCAGAGAAAGCTGACTGATTAGAAGGACAGAAGGGAAAGCCAAAGCTTAAATCTAGGGATTTCTGGCCAGCTAAGCAACCAGAACAAGTTGCTGACTTGAAACCAATGAATATGTAACATTCCAACACAATCCCAGATTTCAGTATGTAATCTGAGAGCTAAACACATAATCTACTCAGTGAATGCGCTAAAGAAGGATAGTTGAGAATTTGCAGTATATGCTTACAGCACTTTGTGCTGCTTATGTTTATATATGTGTCGATTACTTATATTGATATAAACGACTGAGATTGATCACTGTTACTAAAAGGTCTCATGTTTCCTTATTTAAACTATGTGAATGTGTATAGAACAGATAAATTAGTAACATTTATATCCACTTGTTTTTTGATGAAATTCAAGATGAAAAACAATACAATTTAAAACATATATATTTGAAATATTGCAGATATTAGAACATATACAATTATTCACAAGAGAGAGGTAAGAATGATCACAGTTTAAGTTACAGTCTCTTAATAATTTTAGTTAAAAATAATTATATCTTCACTCTTAGACACAAGAGTGTCAGGCACAAGCATTTGTTTTCTTCCTATTAACTTGGATCCAATCTAAAAGTTTAAAGACTTGTCCTAAGGAGCTATAGTGTCCCTCCATCTCTGCCAAGGGGAAAATACTTCCTTTGTCACATTCTGATCACTAGGGAAGAGTAAAAGTTGTATCAGGTTTTTTTGTATTTTTCTGTCCTCAAGTTCAAAGTCTTCCAGTGCAAAAAGATTCACATCAAGACCGTGGAGGAAAGGAGCAAAAGCTATATAATGTTTACTAAAAAAATTTCTACAATCTCAGCTAAAATACTTAATATTAATGTAGAAGAGAAGAGGTGTTATGCATGACATTCAAAAATATACGGAAGACACATGCAAAGCTAACTTTGTAATTTAAGTTTCACAAGGTTCTTGTACAAATGGAAGTCAGTCTGCTTTTGAGTACTGCATACAAAGATTGCAGTGTAATAACTCCTATTATGATGCATATCGGCATTTTGTGGAAATTAGGTTGTAACTTGAACAAAATAGAAACAGCTCTTTAACTAGGGGCAAAATTAAAAAGAAGGAATAAAAAGATTCAGGAACCAGAAATCTGAAATTTGATTTGCCTTTCTGAGGGAAATGATTTGTGCTTTCTGAGTGGATGTATATATTAAGACATTCACAATTTACTGTTATATTACTAAAATCTGTCTCTTTTTAGAATCTCCAAGGTGGGGACTGAAAGTGAACTACCTCTTGAAAACTGGAAAGCTGATCCTTTGAAGTAGATAAAATTTTATCAAAAATAAAAGTAGTCAATTGAACAATAGCATCGCTCATAAAAGTTAAAGTTATTCTCTGACATGGCAGCAGTGATACGTCCTGTATGGTATAATTTAAAATAACTAAAAAAGTAGAATTGGAATGTTTCTAACACAAAGAAATGATAAATGCTTGAGATGATGGGTACCCCAAATACCCTGATGTGATTATTACACATTGCATGCCTGTATCAAAATATCCCATCCACCGTACAAATATATACAACAATTATATAACCATAATAATTACAAATAAAATATAAATAAAAAGAATCCAGTTTTCCTAATTTAATGTTTCTTCGTGATTCAAATATAACTGGTTTCATATATGACACTTCATTCTTCTAGCTTTAAATTCAATAAGTTCAGTACAACATGGAGACTAAAACTAACTAAAATGATTTTTAAACTAGCAAATAATGACATGAAAAAAAACTTTTTGTACATTGTTTGGAAAATGTGGAAATAATAATGTTACAGAGAACACTTTGATATCAGAAATTGTAGCTTTCCTTTAAGAAGGGAATTAAACTTAATTAAATGGAAACTGTGAGGAAACTTTTTTTTAAATTCACATAATATATTGCAAATCTCTTCCCTTTTGCACATGAGAGAAATTAGAGGATACTGAATATTTAGGACCCCAGGAGCAAAGGAAATTCCATTTTGCTAACAAATTAAGCTAAGCAAAGTGCTAAAGTTAGATTAAATGTTATTATGGTCTCTCTATGAACATAAACCACAGATCTCCGCATGGGATTTTCCACCATTCAATGCTAAATAGATTTAAGGATTTCCTTGATTTAGAACTGCTGTGTTACCTAACTAAAATGAAACTGCTCATGTTTGTCAAGAATTGTGAAATGTGCCAAATAGCTATGAGGAATACAAAAGCCTGTGTACAATAGAAAAATTCCAAATTACACTCGCTGTTAATTTCATCAGATATATGTAGAAAGTACAGTGAAGTTCCTGAAATTTAAGGCTTATTTAGTCCGTGCTCTCTAAAAAAGCAACAATAATTGAGAAGTTTTGGGAGTTTTCCTGAGAAGTTTCTTAGACTCCTTTCTGGAGGAGTTTATAACCTAGAATAAAAATAAAATTACTTGTTTCTATCTCTAAATCTCTTTATAATGCAGAAATATTATGGTTTTCTTGCTTTTACATACATTCATAAGGATGACTTCATGGTTAATTTAATTACCAATGTTAATTAAAAATTTTAATTAATTAATACTAATTTAACATCCATAAATTATCTTAATTTGATATACATAAAAATTCCAATTCAATTATATCTTTTCTTTTTCATAATTTAAGTTTTCATTTTTGTACAAATTATATTGGTTTCCAAATACATATTTGTTTAAGAATATAATCTTACTTTTTAAATCTTATTAACTAGAGACAGTAATCATAGGAAAATGAATATATAACCTGTATGAGTATATAAGTTGAAGAACAATAGAAAGAAACTTTATTCTAATGATTAAGTATTAATGAATATTCTTATTTATGTGAGTCTCCTATTCAAAATCCTGTGTAGATGAAATTATTTTTAGAACATGTTCATCACGTTGGCCTTCAGTAACTTTTTTATACATTATCATTTTTAATTCTCTTTTCCTTCATGAGTGTATAACACTGTATAATGTACATAAATGTTTGACAAGTATTTTAAATGATATTATGTGAGAAATACATATTATTATCCCTAGAAATGGGTCTCTTCATCTTGAAATAAACTTAGCATGTGAAATATGTGAGGTCCATATTTAAAATGAAAACAATGGAGAGGCCAAAACAAAATCATATAAACAGAGCATACTATATCACAATTCAAATATAAAATCCTTTGTGTACTATTTTTCACCCAAGAACACTTCACTTGTACTTTTTCAGAGAGATGTTTGTTATACAAATAAAGCGTGACACACATGCATTTTCTTTCCTAAACTACAGTTTCTTATCATATACTCATGAAATCTGTTTTTGATGAAAATAACTAGTAGTTTATTTCTCACTCACATAATTGCTAATTTTTTCAGAGGAGAATATATTTATAATTACCACTTTTATTAAAAGCCCTTTTGTATTTGAGCTTTGGAATTTGAATGTTTCCTTCCATTATGCCTAGAAACCCTAAGCATCATTTATGCTATTTATCCCCCTAATGACTTCTAATTAGCACACTACAGGTAATTATTGACCAGGCTGCTATCTTTTATTTGAATGTGTTCTTTCACTTATTCCCTTTAATTGTTATAAGAATGTAAGTGAGGTACCTAATCAGTTCACAGGTTTCCTTCAAGGAAGTAGCATGTCAAACATATTTCCTGCTCTTATAGAAACTAGTTCAATTTTGAATGTAAATTATTGTCCACTAAAAAATTGATGACATGCTATTTTTTAAAATATGCTAAGTGGAATACAGTTTTAAAATAATCTGACATTCAGTGAAAACTTGGCAAACATTCCTGCTGTTCTTTATCACTATTTTACTCTGCGGTTTTGCTGTTGAATATTTAAAGCACACTTATTTCTCTAAATAAATTTTTTTTTAATTTCTAGGAAAAAACATCAATTGTTCATGTCCCATACAAGGCATTTTATTTAAGACTTAGACTAAACCTTAGAGAGATTATATTTTCTATTTATTAGGCCAGATATTGAGGTTTGGTATGGACATGGCTCTGTCTGACAAAAATCTATCAATCACAACATCATGCTTTTCATAAAACCAAAGCAAAGAAGATTTGTTGTTAAATGTACTCACCATCAAATTGGTATTAACTGATCAACACATAAGTGCACATATGAGAATAACATCTATTGGATGTTGGGCAGGGGGGAGGGAGGCGGAGAGAGGAAGGAGAGGGGATGGGTATATGCATACACAAAGAGTACAATGCACACCACCCGAAGGATGGACATATTTGAAACTCGGACTTGGGGGGGACTGGGGGGCAAGGGAAACATACGTAACCTAAACATCTGTACCCCCATAATATGCTGAAATAAAAAAAAAGGAAATACGTAAAATCAGATGGACTGAATATACATTTTCTTTTCCAAAGGTTATGAAAAATTTTAAAAATATTTATGATATTAATTGTATACTAATTGGCATGGATTATATAATAAAAAAAGAATGTCATATGCACTTTTTAAATTTAATTATAAGCTATAAGGGGACACAGTACTTTTGGGGAATATTTTGCACAATATCATGATTTTGGGTGCATGGTACACAACAGGAAATAAATGCAAGCTTGTGATCTTTATAGACTTCCAAATCTTTAGGATAAATAACATTCAAGACTTCTCCTGTTTAACTCCCTGATATACATGAACATCAAATCAAAATAAGTGATCAGAGATTCACAGCAAGTCCAGATCAGGCAATATGATTGGTAATGTTTTAAATTTTTATGTCTTCCATTATAGAAAAGGAAAAGGAGCACTTAGCAGACACATTCACATATGTTTCATCCTAGCCAAACTAAATTGTCACTTAAAATTAAAAGAGAAAAACCAGAATAAAACTAAATCAATGTACTTTATATACCCAATTCAAGATTACTAACCACATTTCCAAATAATGTGAAATAAACAGGTCTTGCCCTTTCATGTGTGTACTCTACTGTACAACAGTCAAACACACAGAGTACCTGGAGATACGGTGAATGTTTCTACTGGATTCTGGTACTACTCTAGTTGCAGAGGAATGATTCTAATATCATTGGAAATCTTAGAATATATGTAAAGATTTTCATAGAGAAATCATTCTTTCCTATAGCTAGCTAAAACATATATTCATCTGTTCTAAATTAAGGTTTTCCTATTTTAATATAATTTTTTTTTATTATTCCAAGGTATTGTGAGTGTACAAACATTCTAGTTACACTTTATGTCTTTGCTTCACCCATATGCAGGTTAAAGGCGTGCCCTTCCCTCCCTTTAGTGCTCCCCGTGTCCTTTAGTTGTAGATTCGCCCCCCATCCCCCTAATCCCTGGAGAGTATTTC